>VXBW01002571.1:0-21267 GCA_013400375.1 Thinocorus orbignyianus
TCTACAACCTCCTTTCAGATAATCAAGAACTCTTAGGTCTACAGAGCAAATTCTGCCCTTTTCAACACCAGATAACCAACCCAGGACAAACATGACTTCTCCCATGCCCAACACGCCGGAGCAGCCCAGAAATTCGCTGCTGTGAACCTCTCTGCCTCTCTCCTGCCCTGGCTGGGGGGTACCCGAGTCCTGTAGCTCCTGACAGCCGCGGCCCTTCCCAGGCCGCCCCCTCCCCGCCCTGAAGGAAGTGCCCTCCTCGTCCCGCACACCCCTCGAGGCAAGCCCCTTCGCTCCAGAGAGCTCCGACCGCCTTAAACCCGAGACCAACCCCTCCCGCTCCTCCCCAGCCCCATGGCAGTGGCAGCACTCCCAGGCTAGGCCGCAGGGTAGGTCGGCGGCTTTTCCCACAGCTCCACCCCACCCGCCGGCACCACAGCGACGCTCGGAGCTGTCCCCTCGCTCCACCCCGCTCAGCCTGACCCAACGAGGCGGCGGTAAATTACCTGGACCACCTTGGAGAACTCCTCGTACACCCGCTTCTTCAGGTGCGCCGCCATGACACCCCCTGGCCCCCCGCGGCCGCCGTAGGCGCAACCCGGAAGAGAAACCATAGAGTCGCCGGCAGAGAGGCGTCAGCGGGAGCGGCCGCTCTTCCCAACTGGAGGCCGCGCTCTATGGTCAGACTGCTTGCCGTTGCCATGGCAACGCGGGCCTGACATGGCGGCTGCGGCCTAGCAGGCCCCCGCAGCCCAAACGGCGCCCCGGGCAGTTTCCCCCCCAAAATACCCAACGGCTTCATAGAACCATAGAATGGTTAGAGTTGGAAGGGACCTTAAAGATCATCCGGTCCCTCCCCCTGCCATGGGCAGGGACACCTCCCACCACACCAGGTTGCTCCAAGCCCCATCCAGCCTGGCCTTGAACAGGGATGGGGCATCAACAGCTTCTCTGGGCAACCTGTTCCAGTGCCTCACCACCCTCACAGCAAAGAATTTCTTCCTAAGATCTCATCAAAATCTTCCCTCTTCCAATTTAAAACCATTACCCCTTGTCCTGTCTCTATACTTCCTGACAAAGAGTCCCTCTCCAGCTCTCCTGTAGCTCCCTTCGCTATTATTTGACGTTAGAATATATCAAGACCAAAACAAAATTACAGAATCACAGAATGGTTTAGGTTGGAAGGAGCCTTTGAAGGCCGCCTAGGCCATACAGGGTGCAATGGCAACCTGAGCCAGCACCTCGGCGTAACAAATTTCTTCCTTCGATCTAGTCTAAATATCCCCTCTTTGAGTTTAAAGCCATTACCCCTCATCCTATCACTACAGACCCTGCTAAAATGTTTGTTCCCATCTCCCCTGGAGCCCCTTTAGGCACTGGAAGGCTGCTATAAGGTCTCCCCAGAGCCTTCTCTTCTCCAGCGTGAATCCCCTCAGCTCTCTCAGCCTGTCCTCCCAGCAGAGGCGCTGCAGCCCTCCCAGCATCTCCGTGGTCTCCTCTGACCCTGCTCCACGAGCTCCATGTCTCTCCTGTGCTGAAGACTCCAGAACTGCACACAGTACTCCAGGTGGGGGTCTCACGAGGTAGGAGCAGAGGGGCAGAATACAAACACACACACACACACACACACACACACACCCCATCCTCCTGGGGATGCAGCCCAGGACGTGGAGGTGTTTCTGGTCTGCCAGCACACATTGCTGGCTCATGTTGAGCTTCTCATCCACCAACACCCCCAAATCCGTCTCCTCAAGACTGCTTTCCAGTCATCCTGCACCCAGCCTGGATTTCTGCTTGGGATTGCCCCAACCCAGGTGCAGGACCATGGCTGAACCTCATGAGGTTCATATGGATCCACTTCTCAAGCCTGCCCAGGTCCCTCTGGGTGGCATCCCATTCCTCAGGCGTGTCAACCGCACCACTCAGCTAGACATCATCTGCAAACTTGCTGAGGGAGCACTCAATCCCACCATCGAGTTTAATTAGGGATTATTCAATTCCATTAGCATAAAGATAAAACTTCAGAATAAGAGGATTTGGGTGGAAAGATGTAGGTTAATAAAGCACTTTTGTATTATTCAAAGAGTTTTTAAAAGTTATTTATTTAACATCCCAAAGATTATTGTCCTTAACTGGAAAAAATCCATCTTCTTAGTAGTAAAGGAAATCATAATCAAATTAGCCATTACAATTAATTGTCATTAAAACCAAGCTAACAGCCATCTCCAGTATAAAAATAAAGCTTTGAATATTAATATTTTTAAAACACACAATGTAGGACCCAACTCGTGTTCCTTGAAGGAGAATTTACACTGAAGTCCCAGGCTGTCTCTTTGGTAGTCCTTCCTTCCCGTCAAATCACGGTGGGTTTTCCCTATTTTTTCAGAAGAAATAATAATGTAATAATAATGAATGTCATAAGAAAAAGATTAAAATAGTGTGGCCTGAGAGCCATGTCCTTACATTATAAACTCCTCACATCAATGATGGTATTTTTGCCTTCTGTTGATCCTGGACCAGAGCTGAGGTCCTTCCTTCAGAATAAATAATAAATAACAGTAATAAATACATTAGCTGGAGATCAGGCTGTCATCTGGAGGAACAAGATGAGACTGTGGGACACTGAATCCTTGTTTTCAACCTAGGTTATGGTGTGGAAAACCGTGAGAAGAATCCAAATTTAAGTTGAGCATGTGTTAGTGCAGCTGTCAGTGATTCCATCGGGAACTGCACGTATGTGACCTGTTCCCATTTGCACTGAGAGACCAACTCCACATGTCCATGAGACGTACTTGGGATTGTTCATTTCTCTTAGGTTGAGTGAGGTTGGCTTGACCCTCAGATCTGGCTCTCTGGACTTACCGAATAGCCAGCAGCACTGGAAGAGTAAAATTCCTCCTTTCTTGATACCTTTTAAATCGTACAGTTATCCCCTAAAGCGCAAGAAAACAGAGGCTCTTAAGTGCTCTTTAATTTGGCAAACTACCAAAGGAGATCATTCCATTGGGCCATGCGGTTTTTTTCCTGTCCCTCAGGTCCACTAAGTCCATGGCTTAGTCTCCATGGCTCAAGTTGATTTGTTTTAATAATTGCTTTCTTCTGTTCCTCATCAATGGTGGCACTTTTCTACCACCAGGTGAACAGAAACTTGTAGAAGAAGTCGTGCGATTTGAAGCGAAAACCTTTTTCGGCAATGTGGGGCTGGAAGGATATTTTATACCCTTTGGCTTCAATGTCCATTTGAATGCAGTCCAGCAGATCAGAAATACCTGGCGCTGCCTTCCAGGGCCCAAACTTCACCACCGACTTCTTATCCATGTCCAAGCTGTTCAAGGCATCCTGACATCTGGCCGCGTCCTCCTCAGTTCTGACCACGCACACGATGACGCTGGACTGGCGGGATGCCACCGCTTCTGCCCTGGCGATGCGGATCATCAGTTCGATGTTCTCGCTGTAGCTGGGCACACGAGCCAGAAACTGCTTCCTTGCCACCAGCTCCCCAAAGATCTGTGGGGAGTCCTCCAGTTGCTTGATCAGAGGTTCGATGTCATAGAACAACGCCTCCTTGTAGACATCCTGGACGCACTGGGTGGGCACTTGGTTACTCCGCAGGTACTCCAAGATGTATTTGAAATAGGTGCCTGGCCTATCGATGAAGAACCTCCCTTCGGAGTCAGTCCTGAGTTTGGGCTGGCCGGTGAACATCTCTGCCAGCTTGGAGCCAGGGTGTTTCTTCAAGGTACTCAGCGTTGTTGTGTACATCTCCCCGCCGACGTTTAACTCCACGATTGGCGACAACTGAAAGTATCACAAGGGGACAAAAAGCCATGTGAGTTACCTGTCTGGGGCTATCAACATTGAAATGTCAAGACAAAGAAAAAAAATTATGTGATCACAGCTGGAAATTGGAATAAGGAGCGGTATGAGCCCACACCCCTTGGGGGACAGGTGGGAATATCCATCTCATCCACCTGGTGAGGGATCTGGAGAACAAGTCCTATGAGGAGAGGCTGAGAGAACTGGGCATGGTTAGTTTGGAGAAGAGGAAGCTGAGGGGAGACCTCATTGCCCTCTACAGCTACCTGAAAGGAGGTTGTAGAGAGGTGGGTGCTGGCCTCTTCTCCCAAGGGAATAATGACAGGACCAGAGGGAATATTCTGAAGTTGTGGTAGGGGAGGTTCAGGTTAGATATTTGGAAGAATGACTTTACTGAAAGATTGGTCAGGCACTGGAGCAGCCTGCCCAGGGAGGTGGTTGAGTCCCCGTCCCTGAAGGTATTTAAAAAATGTGTAGAGGTGGCACTTCAGTGGCTGAGATCGTAGGGGATTTTTGTGTGTGTATGGTTGGACTTGATGATCTCAGAGGTCCTTTCCAGCCATGAAGATTCTGTGATTCTGTAATTTATTGCTAAAAGCAGATGCAGGATGTTTATACAGCCCTTACAACCAGAGCAGCAGAGACTGGGATGTTTCTTAATGGCTGAGTCCTCACCACGTTTTGTGGGCGTAGGAAGATGTTGTTTTGCTAGTGAGGAAGAGGGACAAGAAGGACTCTCCCCAGGGAAGAGACTACAGGATTGGATGTTGATCTCCTAAATCCCACACCAGCTTTGTCCCTGCTGGCCCCTGTCCTTCCAGCAAGAGTGATCTGTGTTCTCACCTTCCCTGTGTCCAGGGGGACAAGGACTGAGCTCAAAGTTGTGCAACTCTGTTCCTCCTGAGCTGGTGTTTTTTCTTCAAAGGAGGAGCTAAAGCTCTTTGAAACTTTAGAAATGGGTGGAATTGGCTTCCACTCATCTTGGGGTTTGGCTGTAAACACTGAACCGAGACACACAGATCAAGCTATGTCAGAGGTGGAGGACAGAAGCTGTTTAGCAAAGTGCTTTAAAAATGTATAACAGCTTTAGCTCGGAAGTAAAGGAAATAATTCATGCAATGGACATGAATTAAAGAGGGAAGAATGTAAAGTTTGGATTTTTGTTTGGATTTATTTTATTTCACTGGGCATTAACACCAGTTCCTGGAATGTCAGGAAAGCTGGACCTGGTGTCTCTTCTGACCACCTTCGTGATGGTTCAGTGCTGAAGAGTTTTAAGAGCCTCCCTTCGCACTGAGTCCTTCCTTATAGCAGTCAGCAGAGAACAAGGAGAGGGAAGAAAGGAGACAGTTACTTCTCCTCCCACCACCGTTGCTGCTGCAATGCAAGTCACATGCTTGGCCAGGACCACACCTGCCGTTGGGAAGGTGTGAGTCAATAAACAACCCTTTTTTTTTCCAGGAGCTCACCTGCTCTTTCTTGGATACCATCACGCAAGGATTTGCCTCAGTGCTACTGGTCACATGCCTCAAGTGAAGCGTGTACCTAAGTGCTCAGCTGGGTCTCACCAGCAGAGGCCCAGGGGGTGGTGTGAGCTGATCTCACAGCTCTCACCAACAGAAAGGGGAACTCCTGATGCCCTCTCCCATTTCCATACTTCTGTTGCTCATCCCCTGCCAGCTCTGCTTCTCCTTCGTCTTACTGAGCTGAATCAGCTCACAGAAGCTCCAGAGCTGGCAAAAGGAAGGGATGAGAAACAGACAAACTAGAGCATGGAATCACAGAATTGTCAGAGTTGGAAGGGACCTCTAGAGATCATCTAGTCCTACTCCTCTGCTAAAGCAGGATTGCCCAGAGCACATCACTCAGGGCTGCATCCAGGTGGGGCTTGAAGGTCTCCAGAAAAGGGGACTCCACACCCTCCCTGGATGGCCTGTTCCATGGCTCTGGCACCCTCACCTTAAAGAAGTTTTTCCTCATATTTGAATGGAACTTCCCATGTTCCAGCTTGTGCCCGTTGTCCCTCATCCCATCACCGGGAACCCCTGAAAAGAGTTCAGCTCCTTCCTTCTTCAACCCACCCTTCAGATACTTATAAGCATTGAGAATATCTCCCCTCAGCCTTCTCTTCTCCAGGCTAAAGAGTCCCAGCTCTCTCAGCCTTTCCTCATCAGGGAGATGCTCCAATTCCTTAATCATCTTTGTTGCCCCACGCTGGACTCTCTCCAGTAGTTCCCTGTCTCTCCTGAACTGGGGAGCCCAGAACTGGATGCAGTGTTCCAGTTGTGGGCTCACCAGTTCAGAGTAGAGCAGCAAGCGAGCAGATTTGGCAGAAGCTTGCTCACAGCCTCAGCAAGCCAGGGAAACAACAGAAGATTCAGGCCAAAGACCCAGCTGGAATATTGCTTTGCCCTAGTGTGGGTGGCTTCATCTCGAGGGCAGTTGTTTGCATTCAGGGCCAAGAAGACATCAAAAAATTATTCTGTCTGAGACTGTCTGGGGATCTCCACCCACTGAAGAACCCAGCCCAAAGCTGTTTGTGCTGCAAAGCCTCTCAGATTTGCCACTAATCCAAGTGATAACCACAGCTTTCCCTAGGAGCGATCCTTTCACAGGGGGGGTCTCATGCTTTTGAGCTTTTGCCTCCTTTTCACACATCGGGTCAGATGCTTCATGCTGTTTGTCACTGATACAAGTGGATAACATGAAATTCATTAATACAGTAGCCCAAGTAACCTTGTGTTCTCAGAACTTGATTAACGGCTTTGGCCTGGGACCAAACTAGTTCCCAGCAGACTGGGAACACTGGCACCAGTTGATTCCCAGTTCTACCATTAGCTGGTGAGGTGACACTTAGGAAGTCATTCCACCCATCTGTGCCCCGGTTTATTCATCTGCAAAACAGTTACCTCCTTGGGGCAACTGGTAACTTGCAACCTAGACCCAGAAAGGAGGTTGGATTTGGTAAAGACAGAGAGGTCTTAGGGAGGACAGAGAAAGCAAACTGGTTCACAACAGGCTGAGTGCAGAGAGGAAAAGGAAAACATCATCTGATATTGTCCCTGATTTCTACTAGGTAGTGTGTTGCTTGTCTTGAGATTGCCATCAGTTTTCCTTAGAGCTAGAAAACCTGCTGCTCCCAGCTGATGATTCTGTATGTCTACAACACAGGACAACATTTTTTGCATCAGTAGAGGTTCTAAAAACTGTTGACCCCCCCCCCCCCAAAACTCACAGCAGGCTTTTATTCCACCTCTTGACAAAGGAGATAAAGAACCACTCTGGTTATTCCCTTTTGCCACTTGCATGCCTGCGAGGGCCACGGCCCTTGTGTAAGCAAACTGGTGCAAACAGGTCGGAGTCAGACACGGAGTTTTACCTTGAGTCACCGTCTCGGTCGCACATCTGGCAAGCCCTGCTGTCTTCAAAACAGCAGGTGGGATGGAAAACCCCGTCTAAGGTAGCCCAAAGGGGATTCTTTGATCTCGCTGGAGGAATGTGTCCCCAAGCCCTTACCTTACTCACCGTGTGCAGGCTGCCCGTGACCTGCTTCCCGAGGGGCTTGTGCTCCGACGAAATACTCATCTTCCCCGGGAGGTGACGGCTCGACGGTGCTGGAAAACCTGCTGCTCTGTGCCCAGGTCCTGCCCCACATGCAGGATGGCTCCGACCCTCTTCCACTTGAGTTTTTCTTCCTTGGGTCAAGGCTTTTTTCCCGAGCTGCCAGCCCAGCCCTCGCCCCGGAGGCTCCAGTTTGCTCCTGGCGCAGGTCGCAGGTGTAGGGAGAGGGGAGGGAACAGCTTGAAAGCGGAAGTATTTGCTCATTAGTTTTCTGGCAACCAGCAAAGGGCTGGGTGGACTCAGGCTGGCTGCCAGCACACAGCTCCTGTAACGCTATCTGTGTGGTGATTAAAAGCCAAATAATCCTTTCCAAAGGAGGCCCGGTGCCCAGAGCACCTCTGAGAAGCCCCACAATGGGCAACTCTACCTCCTGAACTGGTTGTACCGAAACCAGTAACTGTTTTCACAGCCTTTTGGCCTCAATGCGCTGCACTGTTGATCCCAAATCACCCTCATTGATCTCATTTCTCGTTTCCATTGATGTCAGATCGGGGCGATCTCCAAGGTGGCAGTGGTTTTTTTCCCTGCCAATACAATCTCCAGGCACTGAGTAATTTGTGCAAGGTAAATAAAACTAAACCCGAGTCTCTGCGTGAGCCTGAACTGTTCTATGCAACTAGTTATAAGTTGAATCATATAATGGTTAGAGTTGGAAGATCATCCAGTTCCAACCTCCTGCCATGGGCAGGGACACCTCCCACCACACCAGGTTGCTCAAAGCCCCATCCAGCCTGGCTTTAAACACTTCCAGGGATGGGGCAGCCTCAGCTTCTCTGGGCAACCTCTTCCAGTATTTCACCACCCTCACAGGAAAAATTTGTTTCTAGTGTCTAATCTAAATCTCCCCTCTTCCAATTTAAAACAATTACCCCTTGTCCTGTTACTACACTCCCTGACAAAGAGTCCCTCTCCAGCTCTCCTGGAGCTCCCTCCAGATCCTGGAAGGCTGCTCGAAGGTCTCCCTGGAGCCTTCTCTTCTCCAGGCTGAACAGCCCCAGCTCTCTCAGCCTGTCTTCACAGCAGAGGTGCTCCATCCCTCTGATCATCTTCCCGGCCCTCCGCTAGACCTCACAAGGATGTCTGTGTTCATTACATTTTTAAATGCAGAAGTTCAAGTCAGAGTGAGCCTAAATAACCTCTCCAGATCCATGTCACAGGTGTGCAGGGTCTCCTTGGTTTCATTCTAGGTGTTACTGAGTGCAACGTTGCTTTCAAATTTGTCTTCAGGCCACTCATCACTTCTGTGTCTTTGTTCCATTTAAGTTGCAAAATTGACATGGACATGGTTGTCCTGGGGGTGTGAGTCAACTTTTGTAATGAGGCACAATATCTTTTATTAAATCAGCTGGTATAGATGAATAAAAACATCTGTGCTTTAGGGCACATGAGGCTTTCTCAGGTCTGTCAGCTTCTGTTTCAACCTACTTGGTTGATTTTTTTCCCCCATTTTTTTCCATTTTTGCAGTTTGTCAGTCTAATGAAAAATGTTATCAACTCTACCAAGTCTTGCCTCACTCTCTTGCATTTCAAGTTGCTTCTTGATACCAGCAATCGAAGAGAAAATCTCAGACAAATACAGTGACTCCTGAGAATCTTCCCTGGAGGAGATTTTAATGATGAAAAATGACAGCGTGGTATATAAGGAAACCATTTACACAAAATCTACATTGTGCTCATGGACACCAGCTTTTCTGGTTTTGCATCCTCCAGGAATTTTGCTGGATCTATATCATCCCAAAACAGCATCAATTCGACCAGAAGCTTGAGGCACAGAACAAGAAGTGTTATGATTTACACTAATTCACTCACCTTGAAGATAAAGCCAGTCCTCAGCCAAGGCTCCATCAAAGCTGGACCCAGATTCTTCTGAATGCTTTATGCATTTGGGTGAACTTCTCATTGAACCCAACTTCTGCTGCTCTGAAGCATCACCAGCAGCCTGTGTCTGAGTTGTCTCTACTGCTTTGAACAGACGGGCTAAAATTTTCCCTTTGCCGGACCAGAAGAATTCATAACGCTGGATCCACTAGCGAGGGCTGCTTGGGAGCCTGGGATCTGTGTCTTGTAGTAGATAGAGGTGGGCTGGTGCAAATCACATGAAGTTCAACAAAGCCAAGTGCAGGGTCCTGCACCTGGGACGTGACAACCCCAGGCACAAATACAGGTTGGGCAGAGAATGGCTGGAGAGCAGCCCTGAGCAGAAGGGCTTGGGAGTGCTCCTGGATGAGAAGCTCAACATGAGCCGGCAGTGCACGCTGGCAGCCCAGAAACCAGCCCCATCCTGCAATGCATCAAGGGAAGCGTGACCAGCAGGTCACAGAAGTGATTCTCTGTGGGGGATGGGGCTTCCACAACTTCTCTAGGCAACCTGTTCCAGTGTTCTGGAATATTCCCCCAAACCAGAATCAAGGGTGGCTGATGGGGTTTGGTAAGTGAAAGGACTATTTATCAGCTCACACCCATAGCCCTTTTCTACTGCTAGGCCAGCCACAGCTGGTCCTTCAGTCTGATGAACATACTGGTCTGGTTCCCCCACTGTTGTACTCCTTTTTTATATCTAGGCCACTTTTGCTGGCACATTACGGGACAAAGAATCAGCCTGAAAGTCTGTGAAATATTTTGTCTGAAAGTCACAATGTATGTGAAAAGTCTAATTGTTTTTATTTGTGCTTCTTCTGGGACTTTTTAATCCCACCAACTGCATGACTTGCTTTAAGATGGCAGTTTTCAGTCCTGCTATACAAATTATTCCCAGTTGGATTTTTTTTCCCTCCATTTCAATAAGGATTTCATTTAAACTGCCAAAACCATCTGCTCTCAAAAGAGGCCTTAGGAAGAAGTTCTCACAGCCCAAGCCATTGGCATATCGTTGCCTTCCCATGGGGATTTGGTGCCTTTTTTTTAGGTGGTCACACCAGAGGTGGTCTCCTGGATTTCCTAGGACCACACATTTGACCTGTTTGGTGTCACAGCTTTGCTGGGCAGGCATCTGACTCTCCATCAGAGCCCTCTGTGCCTGCGCTAAGTGAAAACAGTTGCTCTTGCAGCTTCTCGGTCCTCCTTTTACCCCACAGTCAAAACCACACCGGGGAAACCAGTGGGTGGGGGAGCAGCCCATGAAAGGCAGAAGTGGGATCAGGGTTTTGGAGGGGACCAGAGGAGGCAAGGCTCTCAGCAGTCCATGCTGCTGGCAGCAGCTGGCTGAGGCTGGTTTGAATTTCATTCCTCCCTTGAGAAGGAAGTAAAAAGCCAAGACCATCAAAGTCTCCATAGCCTCGGGTGACCAGGGTCCTGGGATTCCCACAACCAGCAGCTTCATTGTAGCTGCTGCTCCACACCTCCTGGAGAGGTCTTGGCCACAACCATGTTGCTTCAGGGAGGTTAGCGAAGTTTCTCCTTTTGGGGAATGGTATTTGATTTGTATTAAGCTGGAACTTCTACCCAGGATCTCCGTTGGGCTTTATGTTTGTTATGAGTTAGCCTCACGCCCTGAGATCCTTCATCCTTTGGCACTTGTAAAGCTGCATCTGATGGCCCGATGACCTGCTGGGAATCCACCTGCTTGCTGTTGAGCAGAGAAAGAGAGCTCTGAGGATGTTTGCAGAGGGGATCAAGCAGTATCAGTAAGGTCCTGTCCTTGAAGGAGAGGCTGCTGAGACCTGTTGGAGAGGCCAGCTGCCAAAATGGATCATGGAGCCATGAGAAGAACGAAAAGGAAGAACCAGCTAGATGTTCTCCATTGCTTTCCCAACTCATTGAGCACAGCAATACTTCAAGCCTCCTGCCCATTCTGCTCGGGGTTGGCATTGGCCTTGGCATTTCTTTTGTAGACACTTCAGAAGTAGATTTCCAATTTCCCTCTGCCCACATGGGTTGGTTTTTTTAATGGAAGAGGGATATTACCAAGATTGTAAGCTCTTTCAGGCATGGACCATCCTTGCACTGTTTTTCACAGGATTAGCCTGTGCCTGGACATTGTATGAGCAACTACGACATGAATCATGAGAGTAACCATATTAATGGTGAGAACTTTGTGTCTGCCAAAGAATGAATAACAATGACAATGGCTTTGTGGGGAATAAATGTGTGTTTTTCTAAAATTGTATAAATATGTATATAACAATGAGCTGGAACATCTCTGTGGTGGTACATGCATCAGCTTGGAAGATAGTGTTATCCATCAAAATATTTGTAACAGATTTATTTCCTTAACACATTGAGTTGTCAGCTTCTGTTTAATAGAATTGGGTCAACAAGATTCAGATTTGGGTTTTATGTCCTAGTACAAGTGTAATACACTAAATCCAGTGGGGGAAAAAAAGAATTAGATGCTTAAAACAGGAAGGGAAATGAGAAGTTTGGATGTGGGGAAGCAGCTGTAAGCTTCCTCCCAGCTGAGAGCTTCCTGTTTGCCTTTCTGCTCTTGTTCCCTCTTCTCCAGGATCTAAGTTTCTCAAGGGGATAAAGCCCTTTTGCTCTGGTCCATTTCCTTGGAGCACAGAGGTGAGAATCCGTAGCTGATGTTCACCCTTCGTGTTGGATTCCAACACACATGCCAGCTGCATTGTGTGCTGGCAGCCCAGAAAGCCAACTCCATCCTGGGCCACAATAAAAGAAGCCTGACAGGCAGGTCATGGGAGGTGATTCTGTCCCTCTGCTCTGCTCTTGTGAGACCCCACCTGGAGTCCTGTGTCCAGCTGTGGAGTCCTCAACATAGAAAGGACATGGACCTGTTGGAATGGGTCCAGCAGAGGGCCAGCAAGATGATCAGAGGGATGGAGCACCTCTCCTATGAAGACAGGCTGAGAGAGCTGGGGCTGTTCAGCCTGTAGAAGGCTCTGAGGAGACCTTAAACCAGCCTTCCAGTAAGGCTGAAGGGAGTTCCAGGAGATCTGGAGAGGGACTCTTTGTTAGGAAGTGGAGTGACAGGACAAGGGATAATGGTTTTAAATTGGAAGAGGGGAGATTTAGATGGGATATTAGGAAGAAATTCTTTCCTGTGAGGATGGTGAGACACTGGAACAGGTTGCCCAGAGAAGCTTTGGATGCCCCATCCCTGGAGGGGTTCATGGCCAGGCTGGATGGGGCTTGGAGCATCCTGCTCTAGGGAGAGGTGTCCCTGCCCATTGCAACGGGGTTGGAACTTGATGATCTTTAAGGTCCCTTCCAACTCTAACCGTTCTATGATTCTATATTAGTGCTGCTGGGAGTGATGATAAATCAATGGAAGGGGCACCTGTAGAAGGTGATTCCCAGGAACCATCTGCTCCAGGGCATTTTAGTGGAGGAAATTCCCTGAAAGTCTAGAAAGTGAGCCAAGTTATTTTAAACAGCAGTGGATGGGTTAGCAAAGAGGGGAGGCAACCCATTTGGTGCAGCTCTTCTGAAACCCCATGTGGACAGTATTTCCTCCAGCTGAGACTTGGTAGGGAATACCAGTCTCTATCCTGGAGTTTGCTGGGGAATGCACCAAGACAAACCAGGACTCTTGCAAAGGGCACAGGAATAGCAGATACGTTTTTTTGGTCTTTTGAAATACATTCATTGATGCCTACAAATTGTCAGGTTGCTCTGGTGACCTGTGGCCAGCCTATAAAAAGCAAAACCATCAGCATTTTTCTTTAACTATGTTCAGGAATTGCGTGGGTACAGCTGGGCTGGTGACTCTGCAGCCCAGGAACCACTCCTAAATCAAACAGCCCTGTGCAAACACCATCAACATTGCCACCTGCTGCCTTACAGCCCTTTATTAGATCCACCCACCTTCACAGACCTGGGGAATCCATGGCTGGTGGCTTGTGGCAAGGTCTAAACTGGCTTTGGACAGGCTCCAAGGCACCACCAGAAGCCAAGGGAGCAAAATGGTGGAGGAGAAGCTCAACATGAGCCAGCAGTGCGCATTGGCATGGAGGTTGGCAATCCACAGTTACACCAAAGGGTTGATGATCACCTTCAGCTTAGCTGAAGCTGCAAATTGAAAATAAGAAACATGAACTCAATCTCACATTGATTCAAAGGTTCAATGCATCTTCTTAAGGGGCAAGAATCTACTGTACCCTACAAAACTTCATGGAATCACAGAATTGTCAGAGTTGGAAGGGAGCTCTAGAGATCATCCAGCCCAACTCCCCTGCTAAAGCAGGATTGCCCAGAGCACATCACTCAGGACTGCATCTAGGTGGGGCTTGAAGGTCTCCAGAGAAGGGGACTCCACACCCTCTCTGGGCAGCCTCTTCCAGGGCTCTGCCACCCTCACACTAAAGAAATTTTTCCTCATATTTGAATGGAATTTCCCACTTTCCATCTTGTACCTGTTGCCCCTTGTCCTGTCACTGGGAACCACTGAGAAAAGTCCAGCTCCATGCCCCTTCAACCCACCCATCAGGTACTTATAATCATTAATAAAGTCTCCCCTCAGCCTTCTCTTCTCCAGAGGTCTAGTGGGAGGTGTCCTTGTCCAGGGCAGGGGGTTGGAGAAGTGCTCCATCCCTCTAATCATCTTTGTGGCCCTCCACTGGACCTGTTCCAACAGGTCCCATGTCCTTTCTATGTTGAGGACTCCACAGCTGGACAGAGAACTCCAGGTGGGGTCTCATGAGTGCAGAGTAGAGGGGTAGTTGTTGTCTTCCTTGAAGCCACAGCACATTTTGTTGTTAAACTGTGAAATAAGTTTTTTCTCTTATTTTCTGTGCTATTAGAGCTTCACTGAAATAAAAGCAAGAGTTGGAGTTCCTGCTTTTCTGTTTCTTTAGTGTTGTGGAGCTTCAGCGTGCTGCTGAGCAACCAAGGTCACACTAAGGAAGTTAACATGAACATGGACTCATGACTAAGGTGTGGAACTGCCTCCAGGTGATGGGAGGAAACAGGGGAACCCTTGCTCATTTTAGACTGAGACTTTTAAAGCTGATTTAGTCTCTGATTTCAGTCTGAAGGATGTTATTTAGCTTTTGTGGTATGGAAGATTCAGAGAGCAGGGGCAGGAACACACACAACACAACTGGAGTCTGCAGCCCAGGGCATGGTCACAATCCCCCTCTCACCACAGATGCTCTCCAGTTTCTTTAATCAAAAGCACAAAGCTGATCCAGGACCAGCGTTTGTCCAGTCAAAGTAGCACTGTTTCAGCAGTTGAATGTGGTTCAAAATGCCCTGAAGAGACAAGAGGACAACTCCCATAGTGCCCAACTCAGTAGGACTTCCCCAGGGTGGTGTGCCTGGGAGGGAAGGAGTCACTGGGAGGTGGGACACAAAATCTGCTGAGGGCTCCAACTCCCTGTGAAGGGCTTGCAGCTCCCACTCACCCAGTGAGGGCTTTGCTCTCCCCACAGATCACAGGAATCGAAGGAGAACAAAGCCCTGCCTTTCTGCTCACCCCAGCTGAACATCCCTACCTCCTCCTCTCCTCCCGGCTCCAGAGAGTGCCATGGCCAACTGAGGAGGAGGCAGAATTGCTCCCTGGTGTTGCTGGGGCTGGCAGTGATTGCAGCAGGCTGTTGCAAGGGTTGGGAGGGATGGTGATGGGTCTGCAGGACTGGATGAGTCTGGGCTGTGAGAAGGGATGTGTAGGTACCGATTGGGTTGGGGAGTCCAGGAAGGGAGGGGATGTTGGGGAAGGAAAAGAAGGATGCTGGGGAGCAATCTGGGATCCCAGCACCAAATAATGTCAGGATTACACCAAGATTTTGGAATTGCACCAAGCTTTTGCAAGGCGTGAGAGCCAGAGGGCCAGGGGAACTTCCAGCCCAACACAAACCCAATTCCCACTCCCTGAGGGAAAAATCAGATCACCTCCCTGCACTGAAGTGTGGCCTGGGTGGCCAAGGTCCCCCCCATCCCTGGTCCTCCTGGGCTGGGTGGCAGTAGCTATACAGGAACAACCTCTGGTAGGAAACACAGGACACACTTGCACAACACTTTGTGGTTTATTTACGTAATCAAAGAGACTGATTGGGAGAGTTTAGGCGCACACTGCAAAAAGAAAAAAAAAAAAACAAAAAACAAAAAACAAAAAAACCAAAAACAAAACCAGAAGAGAGTTGCTTCAAAGTTACAGATGCCCTCTACAAAGCAATAACACGAAACACTGACTTCTGCCTCACACAAATCCCCCTGAGACAAGGGAGGGATGAAGCAAGGTTGCCAGCAGGACTGGCCACAGGACCAGTTGGATGGACCAGGAGGTGCCTGGCGGGCGGATGGCCAAGCTCTGCACTGCTCATGAAGGATGTTCCTCAGTGGGACCAGGCACAGGAGAGAAAAATGCCGCTGGGCTGCAGACAGCAGATCACCCTGTGGGGATAACAAACACAGTATGGCCAGGGCATCCTCATTCCCGGCTGGGTTTCCTCCAAAACAAGGGTTGACATTGTAAACTACCTGTTCACGCTCCCTCTGGTTGCTGTCACCTCTCTACACTCTTTGTTTCACTACAGGGACCTTGGTCATGAGCCCTTTCTCTGGTGGGACACGGGGATGTCTCCGCAGGGGTTCTCAAGAATGAAAGCCCCAGCAGCACACAGAATGTGTTTGCTCTCCAGGCTAGAGGAAGATTGAAGTGTCTGAGCTGTTTGGAGCTAGGAGAACAAGTTTAGACATTCGGAGACCCAAAAGTGTTGAATTGCTCCCTAAAATGACTCCGTTGCACTTTTCTGTCAGAGGAAAAAAGAGAAACAGCCAGAGAAGCAGCATCTGGCAGTTCCTGGAGTCCAGAGCTCAGGGCTCTCCAATCACCTACCCGTTTTGACCCTGGGATCTTCTGTGTCTGCCCAGCAGCAGACAGGCATTGCCTATGCTATGGAGCTGGGGTGTCTTGGAGCCAAATTGGAGCTCACAACATGACCTTTGCTCAGTGGTACAGCTTGCACCAGTGGGAAATTGAGAAAGACAAATCCAGGAGCATGTATCTGTTGAGCAATGCAGAGTCATAACTCCTGGGATTTGAGGGTGTTATGCAAAAGCTGGAAAACCACCCAGCTGATGGGGCAAGAGGACAAAGTACGCTACCCCCCAGCCAGCTCCTCCTTGGCACTGCATCTCCCCAAGCTCTTACCTCAGAGGCTGGGGGTGCAGGCTCAAGAGCTGGACTGATCTTCACCCAGGTTGATCTGCTCCAGGATCTGACTGTACCTCCGGGTGAGGGCTTTGGTGTTTTTGGTGAGGTCTGTCAGAACCTGCTGCAAGCCATTGACGTGATGGGAGAGACGCTCCTCCAGATTGCTGTCTGTACCTTCATCTAAGGATGTTTCAGTGTCAGTGTTGGTTTGGCTCTGGTCATTGACAGAGGCCAGGCCTTTCTCCACCATGGGCTTGATGGACTTGAGGAGCTGGTAGTGCTCATAGAGGTCTGTAGGGCTGTCTGTGGATGGGGCTTCCCCCTCCTTCTCTGGGTAGACCCCTCGCAGCAGGCTGGGGAACATCACCTCCTGCTCCATCTTCTGGGTGGCTGAGAAGTACTGCTCCATGGTCGCACTCTCACAGCTCTGACTGTGCTGCTCTGGGCTCTTCTTGGGGTGCTGCCTGTTCCCCATCCCCACTGAGGGCTTTTTATGTGTGTCTGGGTCACATCCCTTCTCTGCTGTCCTCTGCTGTCCTATCCTGACAGTCCTGGGCTCGGCTGGACAGCCATGGGGCTGGGCTTGGTCCCAACCCAGCTGGGACTTGGCCGCCCCATGTCCCTGGCTCTGTGCAATCTGGCCTGGCCTGGCCTCCCCATGGCCTTCGCCTGAGCTGGCCAGTGGTCCCACCATGTCCCCATGCCAAGTGGCAGGGAGAGGAGGTGGCGGGGTCTTCTCCCAACCCATCCCATCCTGTCTCCACCATCCCCGCTGCTTTTGAAGCACCAGAAGAGCGGGTCAGGGGCCTGTCTCCAGTGTAGGCAGGCTGCAGGCAACAAGGTGGGGAAGCTGCATTGTCCTGGGCAGTTTTGAGGAGGGAAGGAGACCAAGTGGTGGGTTTATCCAGAGAGGGAAAGTCCCCTATGAACCCTGTCCCAGCCACCCTCCTTCTTAAAAGCTGGTGTGAGGGGCTCACACAGCTCACCCACAGTGAGTGGCCTTGGTAACAGCCCCTACAAGCAAACGAAGAAGGTGATAACGAACAGGTGATACTTGTCTGAAGGTTGTTTGCCCCAAACTGCTTAAGGAGGAAGATGACCATCTGATGGATTAATTAGTGACGTTGGAATTTTTAAACCAGGAGGTGTCAGCATGAAAGGAAGCACAAAAGGTCCTAGTGTGAGGGAAGAGACCATGGAGGGGCAATGGCAGGAGTCAGAACCTGTTGGACACTGCTAGAAACAGCTCTGCTGGCATCCCAACCTCCACCCAGCCCACACAAAGCATCCTCCCAGCTGGATGCCGCCAGCAACCTGCAGCCAGCTCCTGGGCTGACAGCACAGGGGGCACCAGGCAGGAACAGAGTCAGGGGCAGCATTGGAGAAGCTGGAAGGCACCTCTGGAGATGATCTAGTCCAACCCCTGCTCAAGCAGCGTCACCAACAGGACCATGTCCACTGCGTTTTGGATATCTCCAAGAATGGAGACTCCAGCACCATTCTGGGCAGCCTGGGCCAGTGTTTGACCACCCTCCCTGGAAGAAAAAGGGAAGGTTTTTTCCTGACGAGCAGATGGGATTTGCTGTGTTTCAGTTTGTGTCCATCAGCTCTTGTCCTGTCACAGGGACACCAGTGGGAAGAGTCTGGATCCATCTTCTCCACATGCCCCGTTAGGTCTCTGTACCATGGAGAAGATCCCCCTGAGCCTTCCCTTCTCCAGGCTCAACAGTCCCAGCTCTCTCAGGCCTTTTGTCACCTTCATGGCCCTTTGATGGATACTCTCCAGAATGTCCATGTCTCTCCTGGACTGGGGAACCTGGACTGCCCCCAGCACCTGGATGTGTTCCCCCAAGGCTGAGCAGAGGAGAAGGAGGGAACGATCCCCTCCTTCCACATCCTCCCAGGAGGCTGGTGGCCACCTGTGCCCTGAGGACACCTTGGTGGCTCACAGCCAGCTTGTCCCACCAGGGAGCCTGAGGTGCAGGGTTGCAGGTGTGAATTTGTGGGGTGCTTCGTCCTGGCTCCTGCATCATCATCATCATGAGGGGTTTGGCTGAGGCCAGAGCACCCCCGAATCCAAAGGCTGTGGGGTGCAGGCAGGGAAGCTGCCCCTCAGGAGGTCTGGGGGTGCTGGCACCCCACCTGTCCTGGGGTCGCTGTGTGCTTAGGGCTTCTGGGGACTGGGAATAATCGGAATTTGGTATTTATTTAATGCTTTGAGTCGAAACTGTACTTTATCTCTTCTCTTCCTGATACTGAGCCTGCGTGCCCAGGTCACTGCTCTCAGGTTAATTAGATATCCTCAAACAGATATAAATAAACCTGCAATCCTGATTTGTTTCAAACATGTGAACGGAAAAGGTTATTTCCCCCGGTGGTTGGCAACAGCGCCTATGCCCGAGGAGCCTTTCCAGGGCAGCGCGGAGCCATCCTCCCCCTGCCGCACAGGGGAGGGCCTGATCTGCCCATTCTGTCCTCTCTGGGGACCAGTACTGGGTATTTCAAGGGCAAAGACCTTTTCTGTGGCCATCTCGTGTCTCTTTATCAGCCATGTCCAACGGCAGTGGCCAGCAGCAGGGCACCGTCAGGGCTTGACGCATCCTCAGGGAGGAGCATGACGCAACGGCCTGCAATCAGAGTATGAAGAAGTGTTCTGTGAAACAGCAGGGTCCTGGCCGACTGGCCAGACGACAGCACACTGAGAGGGATGTGGGAGTTCTGGAAGATTGCAAGTGGCCCAAAAGTCCTCAGCCTGTTCTTCCAGCTGTCCCACGTCATAGATCTTTTCTGGGAACAGCTTGCGTCCCTTATCAGTCATGTTCAGCAGCTGTGGGGAGCACTTCCCTGGATGTCCTACCACAATGCTTCCCCAAGGTATTAACAGCCTCTCCATCTGCCCAGAGCACAACCCAAGACAAAACCCGTGGACGGAGGTGACCACTATATTCTCCAGCTGACGTAAATCCCATCCCTGAGGTCCAGTCATGTGGACCACAAGAGGGACATCACTTGCTCCATGGTTCTCACCTCACAGGGAAACAACATTCCTTGATTCCTCACGGTTCAACAGAGACAGAGGAGCTCCAGAGGTGGGTTGGAGACCCCATGTCCAATTTCCAACACAACTTCTCCCCTAGCCTGTGCCATCCCACCCCAATTTGAGGTGGCACCATTGCAATGGGGACAGCTTAAGTGTCTCCCACTATCACCCTCGTGTTTCACTGTTGATGGATATGTCAAAAGGCTGCAACACTGGGCAGATCTGAGAAGCAACATGGGACAGATCTGCTCTGAAGTCTTCACACTTCCTTTGGGATGTTGTGGACAACAACAACAACCCAGATTTTGGGGAACATGGTGCTCAGCAGCCACCTTTCACAGATGATATGGTTGCCCTTCCCAGAAACTCAGACAGATTTTGGGGGGGTTTGGCCTAGAGTGAGAGTCAGCGCTGGGTCCCATCTGCCCAAAGCTAGTCTGGACACCAGAAGACCACCCTGACCTCCACTGGGCAGCATCTGGCCATCAGCCCTGTGGTGCTGCCCAGTGCAGAGCAGGGTTGGTGCTGAGCCTCTGGGAAGTGCATTGAGCTCCCCAGGTCTCTGTGACCAAATGCTGCAGACCTAGCATTTGGAAAAGCCTCCCCCCAGCCTCCTGGGTTGCACCTCCCCAGCCACAGCTCAGGAAGAGGGAAAATGCCACTATACATGTCCCTGAGTGTTGTCCCCATCTCATCCCTGCTATCAGATCCTCCCATGTCTCTGCCTCCCCTGCAACCATCAGGGCTGTCCTTACCCTTACTCAAACCCATACACATCCCTTTCAGGTGTGAAGCAGTGCTAGATCCAGGCCCCAGCTGCCCCCTCCTGAGCCCCTGGCCCCCCATCTTCTGCCTACTTGGCCACAAGTGGCTGTGGACCATGTCCCCACAGCCTGCAAACAAGGAGGACGAGATGAAGCCAATGTGGTCTTTGACAGCCAGAAGAAATGGCTTGAGACGGCAAGAGAAGATGAGAACTGTGGACATAACCCAAAAGTGGCCACAGGGTTGGGGTCCTGGGGTGGTTGCTTCCCAGAGAGGCTGAGACCTGCAGCTCCGATGGCCATCAGGGACCATCCCCAGGCTCAGCTCCACTTGGGGCAGCTCTGGGGCAGAAACGCTGATGGGCAGGAGGAAGACATGGGGAGATTTGGGGCACAGGGCAGCACCAGCACTTGTGGGACACCCCTGGACAGATCTTTGAAGAGGATCCTGAGACTGGTGGCTATGTGGTGTGTGGGATGTCTCTCTCCCTCCCTTCTGGGTGCAAAACAGGGGAACTCGGTGTTCATCTTGCTGTTGCATGTCTGGGATGTGCCTTGGGCAGATTCAGTCACTTTTGTACATAAAAAACAGGCACCAGCTTTTGCTGGTGTTGCAGTTGATATATAAATAAGAATTTTTTTAGAATGAGGGTGATGAGACACTGACACAGCTTGCCCAGAGAAGTTGTGAATACCCTATGGCTGGACACAACCTTGAGTAACCTGATCTACTGGAAGATGTTCCGGCACACAGTGAATTGGGCCAGATGGTCTCTGAAGGTCCCTCACAGCCCAAACCATCCTGTGACACTGTGGCTCTTTAGCCCTTCAAATTCCCCATCCCTGCAATGCAAGGTCCCCTCCCAGCAGAACCGGTGTCCCCCCATCCCACACGGGAGCACTCTGCAGGGGCTCTAACAAGAGAAAAGCACCACACCAACAATTGCTTTCCAGGGCTCATTTTATTAGCAAAGAGT
>VXBW01002572.1:0-14009 GCA_013400375.1 Thinocorus orbignyianus
TTCTATAAAGGAAGTAATCTTCCATTAACAGGCTAAGACAGCAGCACATTTTAATATTATAGATATGTCTTGCAGCATTGAACTGCCAGCAGTAAGTAGAACAACTACTTAAAACAACAACTGACTGATATAACATTTTTGTACAACTTAGGCACCTACAAATGTTTTCCAGAGTATAGTATAGGCGGAAACTTGACTGAAAACAGAATGTAGGTATGGCAGGAGTAAAAGAATATGATCTAATTAGGTTTTGAGAATCTATATAAAAAGTTCATATATTCACAACAAACACATTATATATTTAAAAATAACCATTCTGTGAAAGTAAATTCTTTGTTGCAAAGAGTCTCTCAAGTTTTATTACACTATACTGAATACAACTTCGGTGTGTTATAATCTTATAATTATTTCTTTAGATTTTAAAATTAATAATAATTAATAAAGAATATTGATTTTTTTCTCAGTGTAAACAACATCAGAAATTTTATACAGAAAGTCAAAACTGCTAAGAAATTTACCAAAAGACGGGTCTAAAAAATGGCACTCTGACAACAAGAAGTCACTCACTGCAAAAAATTCAACTTATATGATGAAATGTAGTTTGAGATTTTAATGTCCCTCTGTACTTACAGCCATTAATCAGTCTCTATAAAATTTTTCCAGAGATCACATTCCATTGGACAACAAGTTATGAAGATGAGCTGAACACTATTCACTGCTGTAATTCTGACATTCCTTGAAATTATTGTCTTTTTAAATTAAAAAGAAATTATATCTCATCTATCAAACATTTCCATCACCTTCTATAGTTCATTCAGATGTAAAAGACCAGACTTAACACTGAAAGTATGATGACGATGACAATGATAGTGATACGTATAGCACCTGCATTTTTAGACAAATGGGACTGGTACTCTTGCCTGTAGATGAATTAATGTCACCTGTGAAATGTCTCAACAGAATTTGTGCGTGTTCCTCTAAAAAAGTGTCGAAGTTGATAGCCCAGCTCAAGTGTCTCTGTAACAGGAAGAGGAAATGGAAATCACTGTGCAACTAGAAAGCTGTGATCTAATCACTATTGCTGAAATGTGGTGGGATGAATTGCACAACTGGAGCACTGCAGCTGAGGTTTTTAAACTGTTCAGAGGGGACAGGAGAGGAAAGAGGCATGGGCGGGCCCTCTGTTTAAGAAACTGGATCAGCTGCACAGAGCTGTCTTTGAAAAACAGTGATGAACAAGTTGAGAACGTACAGGTTAAAATTAGGGTCCAAGCCAACAAAGGAAACCTTATGGCTGCTATTTACTACACACTGCCTGATTAAGGGGAGCCTGTAGACGAAGAGTTTTTATTTCAGTTACAGGAAGCATCATGCTCTTGGGCTCTGATCCTGCTGTGAAACTTCAGTCACCCTGATATCTGCTGGAATGGCAGCACAACAACCTGTGAGTAGCCCATGAGACCCTTGGCATGCATTGAGCATAACTTTTTAATCCAGGTGATAAACACCCCAACGAGAAAAGAAGCATTACTGGACCTGCTGCTCACCAACACTGATGGGAGAGGTTAAGATTGGTGGCAAGCTTGGCTGCAGTGATCACGTGGTGGAATTCACAAGCTTGAAGGATGTGGATCAGGTGAAGAGTAAAATCAGGACTCTGAATTTTAGGAAAGCAAATCTTCGGTTGTTCAAACAATTAGTGGATGGGATGCCCAGGGAAAATTCCTTCAGGAGCAAAGGAGTTGAACAGGGCTAGAAGTTCTTAAAGAATGGTTTTTCAGGGTGCAAGAGTTCTCAATTCTTATGTGTTATAAATTGGACAAGGAAGGTGAGGACGTTCTGGTTAGACCAAGGTGTAAGAAGAAAATGCACAGCCAGGGGCAAGTATCCTGGGAAGAATATAGGGATGATGCCCAGATGTGTAGGGGTGGGATAAGGAAAACTAAGGCACAGTTGGAGCTGAATTTGGCAAGAGATGCAAAGAATAATAACAAGGGTGTCTACAGCTATATTGTTTAGAAAAGTAGTATTAAAGCGAATGTACCCCTCCAATACATAGGATAGGAGGGCTAAGATTTTATGTAGGATGACCACTTCCTTTTAAAATTAACTCCTTGAAATATTATTCAAAATTAACTCAATCTTCCACATCCTTGAATATTTCATGTACATTTTATGCCATATTTCCTGCAGAAGAAGTTCCCATTGTGTGAAAAACCTGTCTCTCACTTTAAACTTGAGTAAACGATCTTGTTAGGTATTTTTGATATGAATCAGCTCATCTAGAGTATGCATATTTCATGCATTTTGTGGATATAAATTAAATTTCTACTAACTATATGAGGCTAATACCAATCGTATTCCATAAACAGATTTGATTTTCGGGTCTTTTCAGTGATATTACTGATAGACTCCTTTTTTATATAGTATAAGTGTGGTATCTTCGCAGTGTTCTTATGTCTTTCATGATAGCTTTACTAGAATCTCAGGCACCATTGACTCGAGGGGTATTCCTTTAGATGCAAATTTTACAAAAGGAACATGTATCAGGTAGATTAATTAATTTGAGAGGAAGAAGTCACATTTCTCTACATCAATTTCATTTTTAGCCTTAAAAAATCCTTTAACCAATGTCTAGACACCTGCAGTTCTCACCTGCTCCTCTACCCTAACCAATAAATGAAGAAACAAAAAATCCAAACAAAAAAAAATTCGACCAGAACCACACCAAACAAACCTAATATTTCATTTTGTAAAAAAGGGCATACATTGGGCATGTAAGGACATGTAAGATGAAAATATCCCAAATTCATCCTACATCATCGCTATCTTTCATGTTTAGACTGCAGTACCTATATGATGAAGTTTATTGTCATGTGAATCTAAAAAATTAGATGATTACAGGATAAACAGCATGCAAATATGTCAGATCATATTTCAGTCTGTGCTTCATACAGCTATTTCTACGTTGCAATGAGGAAGTACCAAAGCTAGACTTAAATGACTTGACTAAGAGTCTGGAAGCAGCTTAATTGTATTAATGTCTAGGTCCATATAGACTGTTACACCTTGCTGAGAAGTGAATACATTTGAATATTCCTTTTTGACTTAGAAAAGTTTCAAACATATCAGATCAGTATAATAGGAACTTTTCTAAAAGTGTGTTCTAAAAGTGATGTAAACTTCCAGAGAGAACACAAGCCCCAAGGTTTGCAGCAGTTTGTTCATTAAAAGAACATTTATAAGTTTTAGGAAAATCAAAGATAAATAAAAGTGAACATCGATGGGATTTATCGACAAAGTATTTTTCTTAGGACTAATGAGAAAACTATTATGATCCTATAACAAAGGAATAGCTAATGCAAATTGGTTGCCCGTTGTCTTAGATTTCCTTTGGCTTCTGGGGTATTTAAGCTGATATACTTGATTTAGAATGTAATGTGTAACATTACACTGTGAAAGCCAGTCTTTGACTTACACAAAATATATTGCTTTACAGATAATGTAAGACCTTAATTTAGTAACAAGTAGCAGATAACAGAGTGCGTATCAGGTTATACTAGGATCGATAATATATATACAGAGTGAAAGTGAAACATAACAATAGTATAGTCTTGGTATAGATACTTGGAAGCTGTATATCTTAGACTGAATGTTGAAAGACCAAAATAAACAATTAGGAGTAGAAGCTGAGTTAATGGAGAGCTAGTCCAGGCTCACAATAATCATGGCCCATACTAACCACTCAAAAAACACTCTAAAATCATTCCTATTAAATTATTACTCTGAGATATACACTGCTCTTCAGCTGTCCCTGAGTTTATGCATGTTATTCAAAAAGCTAAATTGTCTATGTAACCTTCCAGTTGAAATTATTTTTCAAAATTCTATTAAAAATATATATTTTTTTATTTGAAATTCTCTCTGAAATACACAGAGTAACTCAATTTAAAGCTAACTGCCAAAAATGATTTTGCATGTTAAATATGAATTACAGATATACAGAACTGAGAATTCTACAAAGTTCTCCCTATTTTATAGCATAGTTTAGCGGTTGCATTTAAATTTAAATCCTAAAGATTTAAAATTTTGTATTTTAAGCAAACTAAAATATCACAACAAGCATTTAAATAGCATCAAATGCTTTGCTATTTTAGATTAAAGAATCTTTGGAATTTCAGTGGGAGTATCTTGGTATATTGTAAGTTGACTGATTCTTTCTTTCATGTTCTTTATTATTTGATAGCATAGTAATAGGCCTTAGGAGACATCCTACTACTGCAACGGGAAAAAGTGAAATTATTTGATTAATCTGTATGACAGATTTTAATTATAGAACAAAGGTAGCTTGTTCCCTGTATTCTAAGGAGAAAGAAAAAATGTAACAGTTTAAATTTAGAGTGCCATCTAGTGCTGAATAGAAATGCAAAAAAGTAACTATGTTTAAGCTAAACATATATGTCTAAACCAATGTATGTCATCAAGATCTTAAAGCCCATAAAAATTAAAATTAAGTATATTTATGCTTCGCATAGTACATTACAGGAAGTAACTTTTAAAACTATGATATATTAGCTTTTAAAAACACGGCAAAAGTTTTGTCTGGAAAATCTCTAATTTACCACTATGCATACACCTCAAAATACCTGACAGCACAACATACGGCATTAAAATATTTCTCTGCCAGTATGCAGAAGCCATTTCATATTAATTCATTATGGTCTCATGTTCTGCTTTTCTTCCTTAATCAGTTATATTAGAGAATATTGACTTTTTTATTTTTCCCCCCAACTGTGAAACACAGCTGCTGTTATGTTGTTTCGGGGTGTTTTTCCTCCCAGTATCAGAGAAAGCTGTTGAACCTATCAGTTTCCCTTACTTGGTTTGTTTGGTAGAATTTCTTGCTCAATAAAGTGTCTTTCTTGGAAAATCTGTATCCAGTCTTCATAAAAAAAGAATATGAAATCCTCATGTCTTTAACTCAAATATATAAGTAAGATTGTTTATATTTTGTTTGTTTGTTTTAAAATTTGGTAGTTATCTATATCAGAATACAGGACTCAGAAAAGAAATGTTTCTTCCAGAATATTAGTTAGAAAATCTAAACAAATATGGGCCAAGATATTAGTCTTTTCATTTCACTAGAAAATCTCTAACTTCAAGGAATAATGTGTTTGAAAAATCAGCGAATTATGGCTGTGTCTCATGTCTCCTGGAAATACCAAATATTCTATGAGCTAAACAGCTCTTATTCTTCCTTGTTTACTTCCTATTTTTAATAAGAAACCTCAAAAAATTGCATATAAATGAAGAACTAGTTTGCACAGATGAAGTTAAATACTATGCTAAACAGATTTGTCTGTAGTCTTTAAAGCAGCAGTCTCAATTCATGAACTTCTCCCCTTTCTGCTTTCCTTTCATTCCCCACCAAAGCTCACTAACATGCAATTTTTGATATAAACACTTTAACATGAGATACAAAATCGTTATGAGTATGTTCTCAATATATTTTACATTTAGCCGAATCATTTACTCCAAAAAAATAATTAAACCATGTATATTTATCAAGGAAAATTAAGGTTTCTACTGCAAGCATATTTTAGGCGTCCGAATAAGTAAATGTCTTAACAGAATTATTCTTTATTGTACAATACCGACCAATACGTCCAGTTTAGAACAGCATGTTTATCTTACCAAGTAAATACACCTGGCCTGTTAGGAATGTGCATTTCAACCTTGATCACTTTTTACTCGATGTAAAAATGAGTGGTTAAGAAGGCTGTAAACTAAGTGCTGTAGGAATCCCACCAGAATAATTTTAAAGAGAGATGCAGTGCATCACTGAATCTGTTTCATAACATTTCTCCATCTATTTCCTTCCTGCACTTGTAAAAAATTTATACTGGTGGAAAGTACTGTCTCCAGGAAAATTGCCTTTTGGGGCCCTAAAGGCAATGATTCATTTGGTATTTATTTATTTTTTAAGTCCAAAAATGATAACAAATAACCTGTGGGTTAAACAGAAAAAAATATATCTCAGATAGATAGAAACTTCCTTCCATATGTTTGGAACTGCTTGCAAGGGAAATGAAACATTCCCATACGATTACCTATAACATCAGGAGAAAGTTGTACAGATGGGCTTTACAGATAAACCAGCTCATCATTTCAGCTATTCGGTTTTTATTTCTCTTACTGCTTGAGAAAGAGAAATTACTTCCAGACTAAATTCAGAGGATTTTAATGATAAAAATAATGATCAGTTTCATAATTTCTAAATGGAAAACATAATTTCCCTCCAAAATACAAAATGGGTGCATTTGTGTAAACCATATAGTCCATCATCACTCAGCTTGTCATTGTCACATTATATTGAATCCAGTCCTATGTTCACCTTACAGTAGACCTCTGAAACAATCCTGATTTCCCGTGAGTCAAGATGAAATTCCTTTTCTGTGTTAAAAAAAATTAGACACCAGTTATCCAGTTGGAACATTACAAATTCTGTTGACAGTCATAAAAAGTTAGCAGCATATTTATCAACTTATATTTTAAAATGTCAATGATGTAGAAAATATTAATTTGCTAAAAATAATATTTATATTTAAATAGAGAAAAATAATTGAAACATAGCAATATTTACAGAACTATGAGGGAATGAGCCTTTCTAGAATAAATTAAGCATTTTGAACATTTAGTGCTTAGTCTGATACTAAAACTTTTATTGCCAACACAGAATTAGGCAACTCCAGGGTGCAATACATGCCTGACTCTTCCATAGGGATTGACTTTAGAAAATTAAAGATCATGAGTTTAATTTTTCTGAAGACATTTTGCTACTGACTCCTAATAGTGTGCCTAATTTAAGGGGAATGGTTCTCATCTTGTAAGACGTAAAAAGTTATAATCATTAGGTCTCTCTTTTTAATTACTGACAGACACTGTAAAGCAGAATTCTGTGTGTTTGTGGAGTCTCCATCCTTGAAGATATGCAGAAGTCACCTGTTTATCATCCTGGACAAGTGTGTCTAGGTGACCTTGCTGGGGCAGAGAGCTTGCACAAGGTGACTTTCAGAGGTCCTTTCCAGCCCCAACCATTCTATGATTCTTCGATTTTGTGAAGTCACCATACTATACTGGACATCTGTTTCGTAACAGGAAGAATAACCCTATGAAAATTCTTAGCTTTTCCTAGAGACTAGATGGTCATCTAAGTGTGGAAGTCTAGATTTATCAAGGCTAAAATTAAGTAAAATAATTCACTCTCAGTGTGTGGGGATTACTATAAACAATACTGAAAAAGGCTACCATTATATACTGAATCTGCATATAATGAATGTAATGCAGTTAACAAACAATCATCTATTGACCTAAGAGTGCATGAGACTATAGACATTGAGACTTATTTTAGTATTGACTGGAAAATTGCCTGAAGTACATACAGCAAAACTGGTTCTCCAACTGATATCTGTTTGAATGCACCATAGTCAATTCTTCCTCTAAGGAAGAATAAGGATATGTGAAAGCACATCATTGTGGATACAGAAGACATAGAGAGTAGACAGGCAGCTGGAAAACATTTAAGGTTTGAAAAGTTTAGCTGCAGTCAAAGTTGATCTCAGATCATCATAGTCATCCTCCAATGTCTGTACTGGTTTTGGCTGAGACGGGGCTAATTTTCTTCATAGAGGCTTGTACAGTGCTATGTTTAGGGTCTGTGAACAAAACAGTGTTGCTAACATATCACTCATTTAGTTAGTGGTGAGCAGTGTTTACTTAGGTTTAAAGTCTTTCTGCTTCTCATTCTGCTCCACCAGTGAGTAAGCTGGGGATACGCAAGAAGTTGGGAGGGGACATAGTATGAACAGCTTATCCCAACTGACCAAAGGAATATCCCATAGCATTTGGTCTCTTGTTCAGCTATAAAATTCAGGGGAAAATAGACAGAAGTAACATTTAGAGTTATGTCACTTACCTTTCTAAGTAACTGATGCACATGATGAAGCCCTTCTTTTGTGGAAATGGATAAACACCTGCGTGACAATGAGGATTAGTGAATGAATTCCGTATTGCACTTTGCTTGTGTGAACAGCTTTGACTTTATATATCAAACTGTCTTTGTTCCATGTTTTCACATTTTTACCCTTCTGATTCTCTTCTTTGTCCCATTGAGGGAGAGCAAGGAAGTGGCTGAGAGGGGCTAAACTTCCAAAGGGAATTAAATCATGACGGTTTCCAAATGTGGATTGCTAATACAGAATACATACAAATACATATAGAGAAACACCGATAGCAACGAAATCTATTCTGCCAAGTGATAGTCCTTTCTTTTATCCCTGAACTGATCAGGGTTTTTCCATGCTAGAATATGAATGCAGTTTGCTTGTTTATTTGTTTGTTTGCTTATTTTAAAAAGGGGGATAAAATAGAAATAAAACAGAGAATTTTAAAATTCTCTATTGTTTCTGCAAAACTGATACCAAAATACCAAACCTGAGAACCTGCACAGTGTGAGTTAATTGGGCTGTCTTAAGCCAAGAAACTTCAAAATGCAAAGATAGCCTCCAAAATGAATATCTTATTCTTGGTGCAAAAGAATATATGGTCAAAATCAACAAAATGTCTGAAAAACAGAATCATTTTACAAGGTTGCTGCTTTATTCTGCAAACATATAGTAACCTCAGACTTTTTTCAAATAATGACTTATAAAATAACTACATTTTTTTCAAGACAACATTTTGGTAAACCTAAAAGCCCTGTGTTTAGATATTTCATTTAAAGGCTATGGCATATGTGGCATCTTTGCTATTCCTATCTGTATAGGACATTGGGCAAAATAGTTTTAATGAAAGAAAAAATAGAAGACAAAAATGTCATTCCAGTCCCACTGACATTCCAAGAAAGAGGAATCTCTCCATTTCCCTGCTTTTGATGTTAATTTTGCTGGCAGTTTATCTTTGTTCCTCACAGTTACCTTGAAAAGCATACATAAGAAGCACAAGTCAACCAGTAAATTCTTTTCATTCCCATACACTCATACACACAGAGAGACATATTGGCATACATATTAATATCTGAATTTATATTAGAATTTTACTGAAGTCAGAATAGGTACTTAAATGGTGTTTTGAATAGAAGGATTCCTCTTTGTTAATTTAAAAGCTGTTTCGTGACATTAATATGAGTCCAAGAGAAATAATGTGTTCCAATAAATTCTATTTAGAGCCCTGTTGGTTTTTTACAGCCTTTTAAGTAATAGCAGTGCTCAGGTTAAGTAATAACTAACAAGCTTCGGCTTCCTTCACTGTCAACAGCTGGCATCTGCCTCAAGATGGTAACAAACAAGCTAGTACCTACAAGTTCAGATTCAATGAAAATACCAGTTTCAAAGTCTGAACAGAATTGTATTTCAGGACTGCATAGAGGTCCCAATACATGTTGTTATTCTTTTAATAAATGAAAAACATTGCACATACAATGGCGATTTATTGTTTTCTTAATAGAAATTACTGAGGTCTTCTATTACTTTGCACAGTTGTCACCTTGTGAAAGAAGTGAAGTGAAAGTTATCCAGTATATACAGCATACTGCATCTGAGCTACTCACCTCAGCCTCCCTTGTGAACTGATGAAGTAAAATAAGTTTCCTCACTGTTCAACTGATTTTAGAAGCTAAATACCCTATAAATGCCTATTTGTACACACTGAATATAAACAAAATCTGCAATGTCTAACTGATGTAGATATCAACATTTAGTCAGACAAAATTCACTTTAACATGTAAAATTTCATGTTATGAATTGCACTTGTGGATTTCCCAAGAATCAAAAGAGAATGAACCTGCTACGAACATCTATTTCTGAGAGTCATTGAGAACACCCAATTTAGGCTTTTTCCTGCATATTGCTTTTCGGACCCATCAAGATCTTCCAGTGAGTACTAATTGACAAACAAAGGCACAAATCAAGTCATCCTGATACTGAGCAAGGGCACAGAAAATTTTAATTTAAAAAATGAAGTAATCCAAGTATAGCAACTAGCATTCTACACGATGAATCACTCTACTTAGCGTTACAAGCCTACACAGTGTGTGTATCCTCGTATAGCCCCATGCTTTAAAATATTTTATAATATTTACGTAAATAAAAATAGTAGTTTCATGCAGATTTTCTGTGATTTATTTTACAATTCTAGCATCTAAGGTCTTACATTTATTGACGTGAAAATGTTTAATTTTACCAGACTTTTAAAACCTTTTCATTTGTAGGACAAATTTTGTATCCTATTTGAATAACATATCATTGATATATCATCTTGTATTCTAAATAAAAGTTATGTTATATGATATATTTATAACATCCATTCAATTTATTATTCAGTCCACATCAAAACTCTGTACCCTCCACACAATGATATTCATTTTCTGGTTTTGTGAATTCCTATAATTTAAAATTGAACATTATTTTTATATCACTCAAGTCAAATTTTTATATTTAATGAAGACTGAGACATTTTTAATTCTTTAAGCTCTCTTCTTAGTAACCTGTATTCCTGAAATCAGAATACAAATGTATGCTTTCATAGACATGATTTCTGAGTTTGTTCTTTCATATCTCTGACTAACCAAAATAACTCTTTACCCACTATAAGGGGAGATTATTATTTGTGTTCGTAAGTAAGGTTTCAGGGGGAAGGAACAAAAAAAAAGAGGTATTATATCTGTCTTTGAACGGAAGATCTATGGAATCATTGGTTTTAGTGAAATACCTTTCGGTATTTCTGACCTTTATTACTACTTTTTATCTTATATGGTTTTACACTATACTGACATTATTCTTTATTTTTAAAAAATAAATAATGCATAATTTCTAATTTGGAAATTAATGCTGGTTTTTATGTCAGGTGGGAGAAGTTCTTTGATTTACTTAATTTACAGTGCCAGAATTTGAGTTAAGACACCATTTCTTTTCGTGTATCTCACCAAGTATATTTTGTTATGTTTACATGATTTTTCCAGGAAGTTTTCCCATGTCTTAGCAACCACACTATCATATTTTTTGCCTTCTGTGTGGCAGATAAGAGATTACTTGGTCCTATTTTAGTGAGATAGGGTGGTTAGAAATGGAATATTTATGTCCTACTGCTGTTGAACAGAACTTGATTTTGCAAACATTTTCCTGTTTAGAAAATTAAACAACTTAGATTGTTTTCCATTTTTCATAAAGGTCAACATAACTACACATTATGAGATGTATTTTCTTTAATTTATTTTGATTTTTCCTTTTTCTCCTTTCACTCAAAACCTCTTTGTTCTTGCAACTGAAAACTTCATGAGCTCTCATTCTTTAAACCACATTTTCCATGCCATCCGTTTTCTATGACATTATTGCCATAACACTTTTATACGCACTTTCTTTAGCTCTTTTCTATTTAAGTTACAATTTATATTTAAACATGAACTTACTCATTTTTGCAAAGGAAACTGTTTTGCATCATCATCTTTTTCATACTTCTGTATACACATGACTTCTTAAGTTCTGCTATGGACTTTAAAACACATTAAAGATGTTTGTTGCATTGTTTGTTTGTTTGTTTGTTGCTGTTCTCGATTACTTCATAGAATAGAATCACAGAATTGTCTAGATTGGAAGGGATGGTTAAGATCATGGAGTCCAACCATCAATTTAGCACTACTAAGTCCTCCACTAAACCATGTCCCTAAGCACCAAACAATTATAACATCAAGACCTCATTTAGCATAGTAATCACCCATTCAGAACCACCCATTGTGAGTAAAAGAAAGGGATTTTCCACACCAATTTACACATTTTAAATCCCTGCTTCCTTTTCTGAAGTTATTCTGTAGTTCTTCATAGTTGTCTGCTGACTTAATAGCAACATGTTTTGTCAGTTCAGCACTTAACAGTTTTTTTCACATTCGTTACATTACCAGTTATGCTGAACAACCAGAAGAAAGAATAGAATCATAGAGTCATTGTTTGGGTTGGAAAGGATCTTTAAAAATCACCTAGACACAGAATCACAGAATGCTAGGGGGTTGAAATGGACTTCTGGAGATCATCTAGTCCAACTCCTCTGCTAAATTATGTCCACCTAGAACAGGTTGCCCAGGAACGTGTCCAGGCAGGTTTTGAGTGTCTCCAAGAGACGGAGACTCCACTGGCTCCCTCGGTAGCCTCTTCCAGGGCTCTGCCACCTTCAAAGTAAAGAACTTCCTCCTCATGTTTAGGTGGAACTTTTTGAGGTCAATTTTGTGCCAATTTCCTCTTGTCCTGTCACTGGACACCACTGAAAAAAGACTGGCCACTTCCTCTTGACACCCACAATTTACATGTTTACGGGTATTAAACAGATCATCCCTCAGCCTTCTCCAAACTAAAAGACCAGACTACTACAGCCTTTCTCCATAAGCTCATGCTCCTGATCATCTTTGTGGTTCTCTGTTGTATCCTCTCCATCAGTTTCCTGTCCTTTCTTCAACTGAGGAGCCCAGAACTGGGCACAGTACTCCAGATGTGGCCTCACCAGGAGAGTAGAGGGGCAGGATAACCTCCCTCAATCTACTCCTCTCAGTTTTCTTGATACATCCCAGGATGCCATTGGCCTGCTTGGCCACAAGGGCACATTGCTGGTTTATGGGCTTTCTGTTGTCCAACAGGATTCCCAGTTTTTTTTTTCTCAGAGCTGCTCTTCAGCAGGTCAGCCCCCAACCTGTACTGGTGCAGGAAGTTATTCTTCCCCAGGTACAGGACTCTACGCTTGCCATGGTTGAATTTCATCAGGTTCCTCTCTGCCCAACTTTCCAACTTGTCCGGATCTCACTGGACGGCGGCACAGTCTTTCGGTGCGTCAGTCACTCCTCCCAGTTTTATCCCATCAGCAAACTTGCCAAAGGTACATTCCATCCCTTCATCGAGGTCATTGATGACAATATTGAGGAGGACTGGACCCAGTACTGGCCCCTGGGGAACCCCACTTGTTACAGACCTCCAACTAGATTCTGTGCCCCTGATCATGACTCTCTGAGCTCTGCCTTTCAGCCAGTTTTCTATCTACCTCACTCTCCATTAATCTAATCCACACTTCGTAATCTTACCTATGAGGATGCTGTGGGAGACTGTCAAATATCTGGCTAGACAAGGTGTTAGACAACATCCACCACCCTCCCCTCAGATGACTCCATCCAGTTATGCCATCATAGAAGGCTATCAGGTTAGTCAGACATGATTTCCCCTTGGTGAATCTGTGCTGACTACTTCTGATAGTTTTCTTTCCTTCAAATGCTTTGAGATGAGGCCCAGAATGAACTGTTCCATCATCTTTTCATGAACGGAGTTTAGGCTGACCTCACCTAGTCTAACCCCTCAGACATGGGCAGGGACATTCTGCAATAAGTCAGATTCCTCAAAGCTTCATCCAACCTGACCTGAACACTTCTAATGATAGGACATCCATAACTTCTCTGGTAAAAATGTTCCAGTGTCTCATCACACTCACTGTAAAAAAAGAAAAAAGAAAAAAAAAAAAATTATTTCTTATGTCTAATTTAAACCTAACCTAACTGTTTCCCATTGCACTGTCACTACCGGTCCTGCTAAAAAGTCTGTCCCCATCTTTCTTATAAGTCCCTTTATATATTGAAAGGCCTCAGGAAAGTCTGTCCAGAACCTTCTCTTTTCCAGGCTGAACAACTCAACTCTCTCAGCCCTTCTCCACAGGAGAGGTGCTTCAGCCCTCTAATCATTTGCACAGCTCTCCTCTGGACACAGTCTAACAGGTCCATGTCTTTCTTGTGCTGGAGTCTCAAAGCTGGATGCGCTACTCCAGATGGGTTTGCAGTTTTTGATCTAATAAAAATCACAATTAATTCTTCAATTCTTCGGGTATTTAAACCTTCACTTCATGAAGGATTTGGAGCAAATATCATGTAGTTACAGAAAGCTGTTTCTTTTTTTTTTTTTTTTTTTTTTTTTTTTTTTTTTTTTTTT
>VXBW01002572.1:16252-72505 GCA_013400375.1 Thinocorus orbignyianus
GGGGGAAAGAAAAAAAAAAAAAAAGAGGATGGTATTACTTTAATAAATACTAATTCCAACCTGTGAAAACCATCTGTGGCAGGAAATAATATTGCAGTTTAATTTCTCATGCTGTAATGAGCTGTTAAAGGTGGAACAAAGCTAGTCATAATCAGATTTTTTAACCTGGCCAGATGCCATATTTTTTGACATATAGTAATTCAATCATTTAATTGAATTTAATCTTTTAATTTGAAGTTGCAGTCTGCTTAACCCCCATACAGTTTACGGCAGGTTTTAGATGACTGAATCCACAACAACAGTCTAATCTGTCTTCTTTTCAAGACTTCCTAGATCTATAGGTCTCTAATTTCATTGGACATTTTCTCATTTAGTCTGAAAGCTCCCTGAGCATCTAGATGTAGTCACACATGACTGTTCTGGAGAGGCAGCTGCCAATATTTTATTTGCTGACCAAAATGTTTGATGTGGTTAGGGCTATAGCCAAGCTTGAGAGTACTTTTTAGATAATAGATTAATGGAAGTGAAAGAATCGGATTCCAGAATTTTCTCATCTTGAGGAAGGCTGAACCTACATCTTCCACATGTTAAAAGCTATCTTAGCTACCAGAGCATGAAAAACAATCTGTCTGTCTCAGCTGCTTCAAGCTAGACTATCACAATGCCAAGAGCCTGAGGAAAAGCAGGTAGACAGAAAGTGGGGGGGAGAGGGGAAGAGGGAAAGAGAGAGGAGAGAGAAGAGAGGACAGGGAATAAGAAAAGCCTACAATTTTTCAGACAGTAAGAAATTTAAGCAACTTTCATTCACAGTGGGGTGGTAGAAATACTTATACACGTTGATGAAGAATAAAATAAAACAAACTCCCTCCCCCAAAGCATAGCACACTACAATATAATGCATCAAATTCAACCTAAAATGAAAATCAGTAACCACAACAAAATGTGTTGTATGTCTGACTCATAGGTCTGATGAAGGACAAACAGTGCTTTGATGTTTTCCTATTCTTTTCTTCCTGTCTAATGTAACACAAAATTGGTAGTGGAAGCGTCAAGTATTAAATCACTGAAAAACCTTGGTCTTCAGTAGCCTTTAAATTAAATTTATCAAAAAGGTAAACCAAAAACTTAGAAGAATGCTTCAAGCTCCCATTGTGTCAGGTAATTTTATTGTGTTATTAAGGAATTTTATCAAAATAAAGGGATCTCTTGAGTAGTTGACAAATTCTGGGACCTGGTTCTTATAACATAATAATTTGAAGATTTGGTTTATGCACATATATATGTCATCAGAACGTTTGCAAAATGTTTGAAAACACTGAAATAGATGTAGGTTTTGGGTTTTTATTCTTGAGGGCAGTAGCGAAGATGCCTGTGAGAGGTAAGCCTGTGTAGAGAAACTGCTCTGCTTGGTGGTTGAATTTTGAAGGAAATTGGACAGTCTGCGGAGTTGGAGAGAGTGATTGACTGTGTACCACACTTTGCTGTTACTGGGTATGTTCTTTGCCTTCCCAAATGCCTTTACACAATAGACTGGAATTGGAATAATTGTCTTTGGAATTTGGAGAGGTCCCCGTCAAATGGAACACCGCAAATATTACTCTAATTTTCAAGAAGAAAGACTCTGGTAACCGTGAGCCTGTTAGACTCACTTTGGTGCCTGGTAAAATTATTTTTATTATGAGATTTACTGGAAAATACTTGAAAGACAATGCAGTCATTGATCAAAGCCAACATGGTTTCATGAAGGGAAAGTCATACCTTACTAACTTAATACATTTTTATAACAAGAGTACCTGACTAGTTGATGAAGGGGAGGTAGTGGATATTGCTTTGGCTCAGGGTTGGTTTTTTTATTATTTTTTTATTATTATTTTATTTATTTTAACAAGGCTTTTAACATTGTCTTTCAGAGGATCTTTCTGGATAAAATGTCCAGCATACAGCCAAACGTGTACACAGTGCAATGGGTGAACAATTGGCTGAAGAATCAGGCAAAAGAGCAGTGGCAAATGGGGCAGTTGGTGGCCATTCACTAGCGATGCTCTCTAGTGCTCAGTTTAAGGACCAGTTCTCTTCAGCGACTTTATGCATGACCTAGACATAGGCATTGAGTACATACAAGTAAGTTTGCTGATAATACTATATTAGGAAGAAGCCATTGATTCCCTCAAGAGTAGAAAGGCCTTCCAGAAACATCTTGATAGATTAGAGTGCTGGGTAATCATGACCTGTATGAAATTTAACAAGGAGAAATGCTGTATTCTGCACCTAGGATGGTGTATTCCTGCATGCATGTGTCAACCAGGCAATAAGAGATTGGAATACAGATCTGCAGAAAGGGATCTGGGGATTTGTGCTGTTGGTAAGCCAAATACAAGTTAACTATGTGACCTGGCAGCCAACCATATCCTGTATTAAGCACAATATAGCCAAGCAATCGAGAGAAGTGAGTAGAGTTCGACTGTACTCAGCACTGGTGCAGTCCTGCCTCGAAGTATTGCGTGCAGTTTTGGACTCCACAATATAAGAAGGTGTGGTGGTGTACTTAAAAATGTTAGACTGTGTCTAAAGGAGAAGAACAAAGATAGTGAAAGGACTAGAGAGCAGGATTTGTGATGAGTGGCTGAGGATACTGGATTTGTTCATCTTAGAGGAGACTGAGGGATGATGACATAGCTGTCTACAGCTTGCTCATAAGGAGGAGTGGAGTCTTAGGTGTTAGTTTCTTCTCTCTGGTGTCTGATGATAGGACCTAGGGAATGACTTTAAGGTTTTGTCAGGAACCATCACTGAGAGGGTGGTCGAACACTGGTGCAAGCTTACTAGGGAAGTGGTCAAAGCTTCAAGCTTGATGGTGTTCAAGAAGCATTTGGACAATGTTCTTAGATACATGTTTTAAATTTATGTTGTCCTGTGTAGAGTCTGGAGTTGGACTCAATGATCCTTGTTGGATCATTCCAACTCAGGATATTCTATGATTAAAATATTTCAATTAATATTTGTTAAAGTGGTTATTTCAAGTGGAATTCCTACAATTAGTCCAACATACAAGTAAAGGAGACAAGGAGGTTAATGGAATTAATAATTTTTTCTGCAACCACAAACAAAACTATAAAGTTGTCTCACAGAATATTTGTCATTGTTGAAATTTAGCATAACTATGAAAAACATTTAGATATCTGCTTCCATCCACTGTAAAAAATATTATGCCTTAAAATCTGTACTGCTTTACATATAAGCAGGAATGCCCCGAAAAGATATTTTAACTTTCTGAAAAATTATAAGGAAATTATAAACATAAGAAGTACCAGACATGCTAAACCTTGCAAAATTACATACTTTATAGTATTATTCAATAATCTGCATAGTTATTTCGCTAAATCTTGTGAGTACTGTGATAATATAGCATATAGAAAAGACTTAAATGTCATAACAACTCAAAGACTAAAATAAATTTTATCTTGTACAGTGTCCCCAAAGTAATGAAAACAAAACGGATGCTGAATCATAGTAAAAAAATATATTAAGGAAAATAAAATCAAAAAGTACAGTCATCATAGCTTCACAAAGGGGAAACATGCTTGTCCAAATCAGTAACCTTCTAGGATGAAATAATTGGCCTGGTAGATGAGGGGAGAGCAGTCTACCTGGGCTTCAGTGTGGCCTTTAATGTTGTCTCGCAAGAGATTCTCAGAGAGAAACTTTTGATGTACGGGCTGCATGAGCAGTCAAGGAAGTGCACTGTCAACTTGTTGAAAGGCTGGGACAAGAGTATGGTGATCATTAGAACAAAGTCTAGTTGGAGGCCAGTAACTAACAGTTACTGGGTGAATGCTGGCTAGTATTCCTGGTTCCTTCCAACCTCAATTAGTCTGTGATTCTGTGACTACCCTTATCTTTAAATGGTTTCTTGACAAATCAGTGGTATCATTGTCATATATGAGAGGCAAAATATATATGCTGCAAAAAACTGCTCAGATTTTAGCAGTGAGCTCTTTTCCTTCTAATCAGTTAACTCTGTTCTAGAAGTATAATTGCTTTTTAACTCACTTCTTTTCCTCTTTTTTTTCTTAGTTCACAGTCCTCATGCTCCATATTCTCATGAGTTTCCTCTTATTCTGCTCTCCAAACTACTTCCTGACTGTTGTATTTCTTTCTCTTCCACATCTACACTGCTGCAGATTTTTATCTGAATCCTATCCAAGAATTCTCTCTTTTGGGCTTTATTATTTTACTCTGAACTCCAAAACTTTGTGTCTTGGATCTTCCATACCACTCACAGCAACTGTTAGGTATGTGCTACTTAAATACTACCCTGTAGGTCATATATATTATATGTATTATATATATTTATGATATTACACCATAGCATAATGAAAATTGTAATTTAATTGGTTTTCTAATATAAACTAACACAATAAATTAATATAAGGTACTTCAAAAGTTAATGGAGTAGGCACTGGAGGCCTTCAGATCAAATAAAATTAGTAAAACATGGACCCAGGCTTCTTGAAGCCAAAATCTTTGCTTTCATGCTGCATAGTGATTTAAATTCAACAGAACTACTGTATTAGAATACGTTTTAGCCCAGGGGTTCATCCGCTCAGTCAAGATGTGAGTCCAAAACATTGCAGATTTAGGGATGCCTCATGATAGGCATTTTAGCATTCTTTAACTGTATCAGAATAACCTAATCTTGAGGCTATTTCTTGACTCTAAAATTCCTAATTTAACTATTCAGTTAAGCAAGAAAAGATGTCTGCCTGAAAAACTCAACAGACAGATCTCCAGCATGTTTCAAACTTCTCATCAGATAGGTAGGTTTTCCTGTCTGTCACCTGGTCTTAAAATATCCTCCAAGCTTTCAGGACTTGACTCATTGGCCTAAACATAGGTGTTTAATGCAATTTAACATGTCCGGGGATATCTAAGATGTATTTACAGAACTGTCAGATAAGACACAGGAATTGGAGGAGACTTGAACTTTTCTGGAACAGCAGAGAAAAATGCAGTTGACTACTTCAGGGGACCTTAACTGTCACCTTGTTTAGGTAGTTGAATCTATCTTTTAAATTCTCAATGAGTTTGTGTCTCTCACTAGCCTGTTTGAAAACAGGTATAAGAATACTTTATTCCCCATGGGACATTTTAAGAATAGAAGCATTAAGGATAATGGATTGCTCCAATTCTATGTAAATGAAGCACTTAAAAGTACCAAAACCACTACATTGTATAGGCATTTGTTGCAATACTCAGTGCTGACTAGAAAGGCTGGCAGTAAAGATTAAGACAAAGTGCTAACATAGTAGCAGAAGCCTATGATCAACGAAGTCAAGTTTCAAAACACACAAAAAGGACTGAATCTGTTAATGTTCTCAAGGACTGAATGTATTCTAAATAAGTAGATAGCATAACCTGTTATAAAATTTTACCCATACTACAATACATTAAGAGTTTATCTTAAAAAAAATAAAAAGTATTAAGAAATCATATCCCTTAATAGATCTACAAAATAACACAATACAAAATAAAACATGTGAGAAAAGATGCACTGTATCTTTCCACAAACTAAGCAAACAGGCTTGTCATTGTGCTCCAAGAAAGAATTTATATTGAAAAGACTAAAGAAAGAACTGGTATATTACTAGTAGTCAAAGAACAGTGGAAAGTATTTCAGAAAATCACAGAATGAACTTTTCTGCATTTACTTGTTTGCTTGATTTACACCAAGAGATTTCTAGTGAATCTTCCTAGGCAATAAAAGATACTAGCTATTGTTAATGTAGCAAATAAAGAGAAAGAAGCATCTCCAGGAAGAAATTTGCATCATAGATGGAGTGTCCTGCTAGACATTTTTCATTTCCTTCTACTGACTGTATAGTGAGTGTAGAGTATTATTCATTTAACAGACTTCTCGAATTAAAGATACAGACTTAAGTGCAAAAAAAATAATGTTTATACAGATGTTGCTTAGAATTATACAATATACAGAAATAATACATTAGAAGATTTGAATACATATAAATTTACTTCATTTCTTGGAAAATTAGTTGTATCCTTTTTTAGAAACACTTTGGTAATGTTTTTGTTACATTTTTTAATTAAAATAACTTCAAATTTGTGCTTCTAGAACATCTTTATTTTGGCAAAGTCAGAACTCAGGTCAGGATTGAAACTTCAGTACTTTTCTTGAGAAAATATATCAGTGTTATTTAAGGAACATAACTGCCTTGATCATGGAACAAAATTCATGTATGTGTCTTGATGGTTATTTAACCTAGGTGGGGATTCATTTCGACCAACTTTCCTATAAGCAGACTGGAATCAGTGAACCACTCTCTAGTGTTACCCCCGATTGTTTACTCTGCCAGGAATCTACACAAGTATTTGCACTAAAGATCTACCCTTATGATGGAAAAAATGAGATATTAACTGTTATAAGAATGCAGAAATCTGTAATGTTGTTTTAATCAGAAACGCACTTTTTAAGCCTTCTGTATTTGCTCACATACCATACTTCAGTTGTGTCACATAATAGTTTATGAGTGGGCAAACTACATTTCTTTCAAATAAAACTACACTAGAAGTGCATTCAATGTCTCCTGGCCTATAGCAGGCATGCAATCTGCAGGACAGACAAGAGCTTCTTCAAAGAAATCATCCCCTCATTGTAAACAGTAGATATCTCTATCATAGCACCACCTGATTCACTTTATGGAGCTGTTTTCATTTTGGTGGGTTGACCATTGCTGGCTGCCAGGTGCCCAGAAACCGACTCTATCACTCCTGACTCACAGAGGCAGGGATTTGCTTGCACAATTACGGCCTCCTTGAAAACACTGAGTTCTCTGCTAGTCATCACTGGCTGCTGTGATGTTGGGTTTTGAGGGAAAGTGGCACAGAAAAACGTTTCTCTCCTTGAAGCACTTCCCATGGGCATTGGGGGTAGTTCCCTGAAGGGATTTTTGCCAGAAGGGCACGGAAGGAGGGAGAGAAGTGACCATATTTCAGAAAAGGCAGTCCCTCTGCTGTAGAACAATTGTTCCAGCAAGCCTTCTATTGGGTGGGCTTGGGTGAGATCAGCCTAGGCAACTTGTATTGATGACATCTGCTATAAAACATTGTGTTACTGTTCCCTCAGAGTGGCCATGAAGTTGCCAATGGAAATGCTCCTGCTACTCAAGCACTTGCTGTCCCTGCTCCAAAATACCAGCGGGAATGACAACACCAGCAGGATGACCATTGGCAACTTAGCCATCTACATAGGGCCAAACCTCCAACCCAGATGAGAAGCACGTGCTCCCCCCGGGCATCATGGTACAGGTGACACAGAAGGTACGCACAGAAGGTTAGCACTTTCTGACTGTATCATTGGAGGTGCCTTGCTCCTCTGTCTGATGGATTTACTTACACATTTCTGAGCCAAGGCAAGGAAGAACAGCCCTGCAGCACCCTCATACCAATCCAATGCACCTGCACAATTCACTATTCTCTCTCTTCTTCTTTTTTTACTTTTTTTCTATGATTACATGTTCAAGATCCTTTCTACTTTTCCATGACAAAAGGAGAAACAAACAAAGCCCTATCCTATGGAGATACCAAAGGTCCAATTCATTAATTTCTCTAGTTTCACACCTTTACTCTCACAGAATACTGAAAGAAAATATATTCTGGTCTGGTGAAACTCAGGTATATGTTCATGTGAGGAATGGTATCACTTATTATTATTTTGTTCTGTCAGAAATGGGTGATAATTTCTCAGTAGTAAGGTATTGCAAATGTAAGATATATTCACTGTGAATGAAATATGAGAAGTATAATACATACTTGTTGCAAAAAGTTGGGGCAGAGAAGAGATCCAGATGATGATAAAATGGCTCATAATGGAAATGCCAACATTTTCTTTTAAGAGCAGGATGCTGTTATAAACAGGATGTTTTAAGAGCGTATGTAGCCCTTCTGTCATTCAGCATAGCTCTATAGAGCAAGCACAGACTAAAGGCACCTTTGCCTCAACTATATTTGTGAATCTGCAGTGTGTGGGCACGTAGGTTTAACAACACATTTGTATTGAGTTAAGGTGGCAAAGTTTGGGTAGCAGTGGAACTGCAGAGGCGGCTTCTGTGAGACGATGCCAGAAGATACCTCTATGTGCAACCGAGGCAGATCCAGCCAGCTCCAAGACAGATCCAATGCCAGCCAAAGCTGAGCCCATCAGTGATGTTGGTAGCAGCTCTATGATAAGATATTTAAGAAAGGGTAAAAAACACTACTCATTAGCAGTGAAAAATCAGGATGCTGGTACACTGCCTGGAATTTTCTGTCTTCTCCCTGTTATGTATCTGACATGAGGGGATGATACAAGTGAAGTATCTAACAAACTATGAGCCCACAATGCAGACAGGTCCCTAAAATGGATCATTTCCAGGAGATAGGACTTTTTCCAAAAAAAGCAGTATAGACGCAGCCTCAGAAGTTTTATTCTTATGTTAAAATTCACAGCAACCAGTGAGAGAATAAATTGTTAAGGAGAAACACAAAGGCAGACATACATACAATACAGACATTATGGTTACGTTAATCTAATTTTCAAAGGAAAGAGATTGTAAAAAAAAAAATATTCAGGCCAAATGTTAAAGAAAGAAAACTCCTATTCTATAAACAGTTCCACTAGTTACATGAACAGCAGTAATTCTTTCTTGCTAAATACATTATAACATAGCAAATAAAGGTTGTCATGTTAAACATTATAAGAAGAATTTTGTCCAATTAGAATTTGGGAGAATTCTTTTTTCTCTTTTTATTTAAATATAATTATTTAGGTTGGAAAAGACCTTTCAGACCATCGAGTTCAACCGTAAACCTGACAATGCCAAGTCCACCTCTAAACTATGTCCTTAAGTGCCACATATACAATCTTTTGTATCTTGTTAATACCTCCAGGGATGGTGACTCAGCTACTTCTCTGGGAAGCCTGTTCCAATGCTTGATTACCCTTTCAGTGAAGAGACCTTTCCTAATCCAATCTAAACCGCCCTTGGTGCAATTTGAGGCTATTTCCTCTTGTTCTTGGGAGAAGAGACCAACCTCCACCTCGCTACAACCTTCTTGCAGGTAGTTGTAGGAAGTGATAAAGTTTCCTCTGAGCCTCCTTTTCTTAAGGATAAACAACCCTGGTTCCCTCAACTGCTCTTCATAAGACTTGCTCTGTCACTGTCTTCTGTAAAGACAAGACATACATCTAAACACAATTCAACATTCTGATTCTACATTAAATTTTAGAGGAATCATTCAAAATTCATGTATTTATTTAATCATTAAGAAGATTTTTTTTATTTTTTTTTATTTTTTTTTTCTTTTTCTGAGGGTCAAAGTTATCAGCACTTAGGCTGTGTCTTGTTCTGGATAATTTGTCATCTTCTGGTGTAGAGGGTGATAAATTAGACCACATACTGGCATTTATTTTTCTGTTCAGCAGGTATTTGAAGACTGAGGCAAATGCATTCCAGGAGACGAACTTTAATGTCAATAGAAAACCACAGGGCAAATAGAATAAAAAGATCACAGAGTATTTTATAACTTTACTCAGACAGCTTTAATGTCTCTAACTCTGTGCTTGCAGGTCTCCATTTACATGTGAACCAAAGTTTTTAAAGTCTTTATTAGATTTAAATTTGGAGTATAAATTATATAACTGTTATGCAGTTATTAGTAAGAGGATGCTTTATCCTTTCATCTTTCTAGGTCTTTTTCCAGTACAGTGGTTGGAAACATAATGGGCTGGCATGCAATTATTTGTTACTAATGGCTACTTACCCACCTGGGAACTTGTAAATAGCCATTTTATAATTACAAATATGTTTTATGCCTTAAATGTTCACCTGCCAATGACTGAGCCAAATTGCAGTACATGGGTCACATTCATTCTTCATGTTCATTATGAATTAAAAGTAAAATCAGCGTGCTTTTAAGCCTAGACAGCAGATGGCATTCAATGGTACAAGCATGCTGCACCATATGTCTGCAAAGTGCTTTCAAAAAGTACTTGGCAGTTCCCAACATTAGAAAATAAAATTAGATAGTAAAAATAACATTTAATTTTTATTTCATTTAACTGAAAATATTTTAATTAATCCATTGAAATTTAGTCCCACTCACATTTGTAGTGATGAGAATTCACTTGTCAAAAAATGTTTGGAAAGACAGTTCCTTTTTTATATTCAAAAAGTCATAGTCCCATTTCCTTAGTTTCTATTGCAAATCTAAACTTTTGTGTTGAAGAAAATGAACTCCTATTAATACTAACAAACATATCATAATTTTGTTTAACTGCCACACTTCTGTGCTAATTCTGTGTACATTTAGTGCATCACGGCAAGCATAAGCCTTTTTTTTTAAATGACAATTTAAAATCTTTAAAAACAGATGGGGCTGAAACATTTTTTGGGCTCGTGTTAAATCCTATCCATCATAAAGTCAAAATCATTCCCTTTTGCTATAAAAGGAAAATGTAACAACCTTGTTAGCAAAAATGTACAAATCACGTTAAAGAATGTAAGTCCAAAGATAAAGTTCAGAGTTAAGCTTCACAGAACCAGGGAGGAAGGTCAATAATCAGAGGACCAAACGGAACCAGCTAAACACAAGTCATTTGGAAGACAGGAGAAGTGAAATGTAAAAGAGAGGGGTTTTAGTTTGGATTGCATAAGTGGTATGGCAGACATCCTTCAGAGAAACACAAAATGTTGCTGTATTGTCATAGACATTTTAAAACGTCTATTATTTCCTGCAGCATTAATAATTTATAAATGGAATGGCACGCGGTCATACAGACACTAGATGGCAAAAACCCCATAATCCCCATATGTAAACTCTGGGGCATGGTAGTGGCTATTTTTAGTGTATTAACAGCCCATAAAATCAAAGCATATCTTACAAAGTTACACAGCAAAATAAGCATAAATATTTAATACGCATAAACCAATGTATTTTGTGTTAAAATTAACCATACAAAATGGTATGCACTCTATTTATCTAATGCTTTCAACTGGAAAGTTTAGTTAGAGATTATATTTTGCTAAAGACTGTTCTTGTATCAATGGCACCCCTTTGTGTTTGGTGCTTTGTACACAAAGAGAAGATCAAAAAGGTCTCATCTAAAGAAGCATAAACATTTGTGTGAATAGATAGATATATAGATAAAGATACAGATATATTTTTACTCCTTTGAATGACAATTTGAAAAAGGTGTGGCTGGGAAAGGTCCTTGCAATATAAACCCATATGTACGTCGTTTAAGTCATCTCTGTATCACTGCTGCGATAAAGAAGAGTAAAATCAGTGGATGAGAAAATGAAATGAGAAAGGTAAATTTCATATAAATTTGTAAGGAAGTCCTAAGATTCAATTAGGCTTTTTTGAATAGTTCAGCAGTTTTAAAGGTCTCCTTTAAGGTGATTACAGATTTCTAGACATTGTGTGTTCTATATTTTCTCAATGGTGCAGAGGCACTCATTAGTGTTAGTAATGTGCATTTATTAATAGATTTATGTTGCTTTTCAAGCAATTCAAGCATATAAAGGAATGCATTCCACCTGGCACATTACTTTGAGCAGCTGCAGAGACAGTCTGATTTACATTTTCAGTTCTCACAAGATGTGACAGGTTGTGAATGCTTAAACTGACAGCAGACTGTGAGTAATAGCTAACTTTTCTCTTACATTCTTATTTTCTGTCTAGGAAATCACATACTGTCAAAGTCAAACAGTAAACAAAAGATGGCATTTGCACAAAATGTCTGATAAGGCATATACCAAATTTTTCTTATCAGAAATAATAAGCAGTTGGGGCAGACATAAATGGTCAACATGATCCTCTGTCAACTTTCTCACCCAAGTGGAGAGAAAGAGTTTTCAAAGATGCACAAGGTCTTTGGTTGTCTTCTGTTAGTGTGAGCCTATATAAAAGGAAAAACGCCTTTTTCTGCAGTATTTCAGAAATTATACTCAGTGAGTAGTTCATGTGATACCTGCAGGCTGTGGATAGCATTCCTACTGACGTCTCCCTCTATATTTTGCAAAAGAAATACCCTGTTATTGCTGAATTGTCACCTTTACTGTGGGGATACTTGTAATAAAAATAGGAGCCGTAATACACAAAACAGTGAAAGTGGCAGCATCTTCCAGTTAGATGTCAATGGAAGTGAGTCCGTACAGACTCCTCTTTCTCTTCATGTTACTCCAACAAGAAGTGCTTTTCCATTCTTTGGGAATCTGCAATTCTTGATTCTGCTTCAAAGCTGATACTGTATTCCATCTTTGTTCCCAGTTAACCTCTAGCTCTCTAACACAACCCCAAAAGGCCTTGAAATCAGAAACACTACCGTTTGCAGAGTCACAATCAAAATCAAAATGTGTCCTATGACGTAATCTGATTTCTTGCATAACAATTTCATTATCTGATTAAATCTAGTGAATTATTTTGTTCTTGAAATGCAATAATGGACTTGAATTTGAGTATATCTTAATACAAATAAAAGTATATTGAATCTAAAATAAATGCATCAAATCCGAGTTCTATAGTCAGATACTGAAATGCTTAAAAGAGTGATACTAGCATTTTCTTAACTGATACTGTCAAGATAATATTCATACAACAATCATTAGCAATTTTTTGTTTTGTTATGCTGCCCTCTGTCTCCTCTTCAACGAAGTCTATGCCAGCTGTGTATTCAGGTCAATATTTTACTTTGTGAATTTTTTATGCTAAGAGCAGTCATTTTCTTCTACTGTACCTGCCATAGTTTTTCCTTCTTGACTTCTGCAAATCCTATCAAATTGCAAATTTTAACAGTAATATATGTAAAGCTGTCACTTTAATTGCTAACACTTGGGTTTCTCAAAGCTGCCTCAATTCATGACATACAGTAGCCATAGCAGTTGTGTTGAAACAATATCAAGGAAGCATTATATTGGTTGATTAAAATAACATACCCTCCCAGTCAAGCTCATCAGAGAACCCACAGGAACAGACCTTAATAGCAGATTTGCAAATGCTTTATTCGGCTATATCTGGAAATTTATCTTAAAATACATTTTATGAATACATTCTAAGAATATATATCCATGAACAGTCTCCCCAGTCATCTCCCACTGCATTTGCAGTAGTACAGAGAATCTTTGATCTTCTTTCAGAAACTCTATCTATTTGATCTTCTCTCCTCAGCCACTTTGTCTGCTTCAGTCCACAACCTTTTATGAAATTTTTTCTAACTCTTCTGGGCAATTGATTCTAACTGGGCTCCTAAGATTATTATTGCTTCAATATCCAGCTATTCTAGATGTTCAGTCTCATTTCTGACAAAATTTTGGGTTTATGGGATAGCATTTATACAGCTCTGGATCTTTTAAACCTCATTTTTGCTCTGTCAGATTCTCTAGGTCTTTTGAAACACTACTACCAACTAGTAATTTCTGTTGAGTGTTTTGGATCTGCTGTACAATTTCCTTCATTCACCACTGAACCTATCATTTAACATACCGATCTGTTTAAGACGAGTGGGTTGTGCAGGAAATGTAAGCAAACCATGCTTCCATTAGGAGAAGATTTGAATCTTCTTTTTTCTTTTTTTTTTTCTTTTTCTTTTTTCTTTTTTTTCCTAAGATCTAGGGAAGTAACGAGAAACATATATGTATTAGAAAGGCAGTTAAGAGAAATATGTAATAAAAATTGTGGAATACAGCTTGCTATAGAGAGTTTGTATGAATTAACATTAAGAAACATAGAAACTAGCACAACGTTGAACTCAGTTTTGCCTCTAGGTAGAATGAGGACAAAGCTAGTAAGAAAATGCTGATCCATTTTTAAACAGCACTGACCTTTCCAAGAATCACGTTTTGCACTGGGTTTGTTTCTGAGTTTTCTTACACAGTGCTTTTCTATAATGTATGCAAGGATAGAAAGGATTAGATTTATACAGGCATAACTAGACATTATTCATCACCTGTTTTCCATTCCTGGGTAATCTCCAATCTGACTTCTTACTGAAAAATGTCCTCAATTTAAATGCTTTAGCATATAAGACTCTACTGTGATTTTATTGTGGAAAAAAAAAAAGAAAAAAAGAAAAAAGAAAAAAATATAATACAGGTGGATTAAATTGTTTTCTAAGTAGTAGAAAACCTAGCAGACATAACAATTTCCCACAGACAATTATTTCTGGCTACTCTGGTGGTAGTGCAGTGTTAAAATAAGATATTTACAACTCTGCTTTACATTTTTGAATTAACAGCTTACAACACAGTACCATAAATATATCTAGTTTCAATTAGCCTGGGAGATGAAAGGTGATTGCAGATTTTTAAAGTTCATTAAGTAGGTGACTTCATCTTTTTGATTAATTCAGTCATGACATACTGCAATCTATAAGTAGTAGTGTGATCCAACTGGGATTTATTATTAGCCTTTTTTGTACCTTAACTTTTTTTTGTGATTGTAAGCACTGTTTAAAGTCATGTTTAAAGTTGAACTGCACTGAAAAAAGCCCTTACCCCTCTCATCCCTAAATTTCCCCTTTAAATACATTTCATGAGAAAAGCTATATGAGGACTTCTGAGGTTTTCTAGATTTATTCTAGTATGTGAAGTGAGAATTCATCTTTTCTGTGGTTATTAAGAACAGGAAGTGGAAGGACAAAAATCACAATTTAACATCATGTGGTTTGTCTCAGATACCAAGTGATCTAAAGCGGCACTGACATATATATTTGGGTAACTAAAACCTTCCACAAGGTAAACAGAAGCATATAGCTCATGTTTTTGATGGAAGGGAGTCTAACAATTTAAAATCCAGTTTGGGGCTCAGAAGATAGGCCCATCATTAAAATGCACTGCAAACTCTTAAGGCAATGTGTAATGCTGTTGCTTATTGGATTTCTAGTTTGATTTGTAGTCTTAAAGCACTTAACTCAGTGTAGCTGTGGTGGATTTACTTTGGCTGACCACTGAATGTGCAGCAAGCAACTCTATCAGTCCCCTTTCTTAGTAGGACAGGAGAAGAAAATGTGATTACAAGGTTATGGGTTGAGATAGTAACAAGGAGATCACTTACCAGTTACTGTCATGGGGAAAAAAGGCTTGACTTGTAGAAATTAATTTAATTTATTATCAATTAATTGTAACAGGGTAGGTTAGTGAGAAATAAAACTAAAACCACCTTCTCTTCACCTCTTCCTTCTTCCCAGGACCAACTTCATGCCTAACTCTCTTATCCCCCAACAAGCACCGCAAAAGAATGAGAGATGGGAGTTGTAAACAATACAGAACACTTTGTCTCTGCCACTCCTTCCTCTTGACACCATGCCCTTGCATCATCTGTGTCCCTCCCATGGGATACAGTCCTTGTGAATTCCTCTAACCTCAAGAACTGCTGCAGCATGGGTCTTTTCCAGATGCAGTCCTTCGGGAATGGACTACTCCTGTGTGTGTCCCCACATGGGCCACAGCTCCTGTTAGAAAAACTGCTTCTGTATGGACTCCTCTCCAAGGACTGCTGTTCCTGTTGGGATGCCACTCTCCACAGTCTGCAGCTTCTTTTGGGGAATATCCACTGTCTGTGACATTGAGTCCTCCACAGGCTGCAGTGTAGTTCTCTGCTCTACCAAGGTCCTCCATGCCCTGTAGAGGGACAACCACCATCAACATGATCTCCATGGGATGCAGGGAAATCTTTTCTGTGGCACCTGGAGCCCTTATCCGCTTTCTTCACTGCTGCTTCACTCGTGTCTGCAGGCGGTTTCTCGCACATTTTCTCAGTCATCTCCCTCACAGGTGCTACGCAATTTTTTTTTATCCTTTTTAAAATAGTTTATTACAGAGGTGCTACCAACAACAATGATTGGCTCAGCTTTGGTACATGGTGGGTTTGTGTTGGAGCTGTCTGGAACTGGCTCCATCCTACATGGGAGCAAACTCTGGTGTCTTTTCACAGAAACTATCCCTGAAGCCCCTCCCTGTTACCAAAATCTAGATGTGTAACACCAATCTAAGAACCTACAAAACAATTTGATAGAAATGTTGCTGATGATATAATAATAAATAATAACAATGACTTGAAATTGTTTGGGTCTTTGATGAACACTTCTAGGACGGATCACTTACTTTTTTTTTTGACAAAAAAATGCTGCTCTTATAGGCAGAAAACATAAACCAAATATTTTTAAAGGAAAAATAAATTTTCCCTTGAGAAAAAACATGCAAATTATGGAAAAATTTGCAACAGTGGTGAAGGGTTTGTCAACATAAGGTCTTGAGTAATCTAGGGCTCTGGCAGCCAGGGGCTTTGAGCAACCCTGTTTAGTGGGAGGTGTTCCTGCCCGCGGCAGGGGAGTTGGAACAAAATGGTCTTTAAGGTCCCTTCCAACCCAAATCATTCTATGTTTCTATAAATTCAGTAATAGGCACACTATGAATGTTTACTAACTATGTGTCCATTTGCTAACATCAGAAATGTACCAAGATACGATGGACAAAACCTGTAAAAGACAAAGCAAACTGGACTAATATGAGTAGTAAAGTTATTACGCATACCAGTACTTTCGCCTTTGTAATTATTAACATGACATGAAGCAGAATGGGCAACTAATGTATATTGGCTATGGTCAATGGGAACGATCTGAGACAAACACACCAAAGCTACAAAAGACACACATCACACAATAATAATACCATGACATCTTCAGAAACTTTCCCTGAGGGTAATTTGAGTCTCAGTTAGTTTTTTAGGGTTATATGGTTAGACTTAGATTACTTTCATCTTGTTTATTTGAATTCTTTAACTTTTGACACCTCTAAAGACTGAATCACCCTCTAAAGGTCTCAGTCTTTCCTTTGAAACCTCCATTTCAATATCTCCATTGAAAATGTATGTAAAATCCAAGTTTTTTCTTTTCAACCCACCAATGTCTTCGAAGTTACAAATGCAGAGCTTACCATTGTGCTTTATAATTATTTTTAAAACTGTCTGCAAGAATCTAGCTCAGAAATTTCACCAGGTGAAGCATCTAAAAGGTGGACACTTGAGGTCTGAGCATCACATACCTAAGAGCCACATTCAGGTTAGCAATACTGAGTACTAAGAAAGTTATAATGAATATAATGGTGTTAAGAGAATTTATCAAACTACTTAGATTTTAAGACTCAAGCACACCACCACATGCTCTGTTATGCACAATAAAATATCAATATTATTAAGTACTATATTACTAAATAATTTAACTATATATTCGTACTATTCATGCTCTGTGCTATAATTTGTGCAGAAACTATGTAACTACATACACCTTATATACTGCTTGTACAAACTATATATTTATACATATATACACATATAAAAGTATCCACCTTTTTGTCCTTTTTTGTTCCATTATAAGTGTTTTGACATGGCACAACACTGTTTCATTTAGCTTGTTGAGATTCTGCCTCTGTTGGCCTCATCATTTTGTAGCTGACTGTATCCTGTTGGGAAACCAGTAAATGCAAACTGACAGCACAGAGACAAACTGAAACCGAAAGTACAAATTGGTAAATGTATTTTTTCATCTTAGAATGAAACATAGAATGATTTGGGCTCTACGGGACCTTTAAAAGTCCTCTAGTCCAACCCCTGGACATGGATAAGGACATCTTACACTAGATCAGGCTCCTTAAAGCCCTATTCAAACTGACCATCCAATAATTCCAATGATGAGTCACCCAAGTCTCTCGGCAATCTGTTCCTGTGTCTCAACACCCTCACAGTAAAGAATTTCTTCCTCATATTCAATCTAAACCCATCCCCTTTCACATTAACACTGTTGACCCATCTTTCTGATAAGCCTTTTTTAAGTATTGAAAACCCTCAATAAGGTCTCCTTGGAGTCTTCTCTTCTCCAGGTTTACTGATCCCAATTCTTTCAGTAATTCTGCATAGGACAGGTGTTCTGATAATTTTCACAGTCTTTCTTTCAATTAGCTCTGACAGGTCCGTGTCTTTTTGTACTAAGGGCCACAAAGTTGGATGATCCAGGTGAGGTCTCATGAGAGCATAGTAGAGGAGGGAGAATCACCTCCTTAAAAACACTGGGCATGCTTCTTTTTGCAGGATGTGACTAGCTTTCTGGACTGCAAGTGCACTTTGTCAGCTCATGTCCAGTTTTTCATCCACCAACATCCTCTAGTCTTTCTCTGCAGGGCCTCTCTCAATCTATTCATCCTCTAGTCTACAATGATACTGGTGATTGCCCTGACCCAGGTGCAGGACCTGGCACTTTGCCTTATTGAACTTCATGAGATTTGTGTGAACCCACTCCTCAAACCTGTCAGACACGTCCAAGATGGCATCACTTCCCTCGAGTGAATCAACTGCATCACTCAGCACAGTGTCACCTGCAAATTTACTGAGAACGCACTCAATCCCAGTATCTACGTTGTTGATGAAGTATTAAATAATGTTGGTCACAGTACAGATATTTGAGAGGCACTACTTGCTATTAATCTGCATTTGGACATTGTGCCATCTACTGTACTGGCTCTTTAGATGCAGCCTTCAAGTCAATTTCCTTATCTACCTGTAAGTCCATCCATCAAAACTATACCTGTAATTCAGAAATAAGAATATTCTTTGTAAGGTATTTCACAAAAGCACTATTCTTCTGCAGGGAGAGATAGTGAGAGTGTGAGCCCAAAGGGTGAGCTTTGTAGCAGTGAGCACCCTATACCTTTGCGGAAAGCAATTGTTTGCTGGGGAGGCACACCTCAGAGAAATCAGGCAAAGTGGAATATTTAAGGTAATTGAGAGGTGATGAAAAATATTATAACAGGAAAATTATATTTTTGAAGTTCTGCAACTTGATAGTATTGTGATACTTCTTTTCAGCATTGGTGGTGTGAAATCAGTAACTGGGGAAAAAAAAAAAAAAAGAAAAGAAAGGAAAAGAAAAAGTCTCATCAAAACCCATAGAGAAACTCAGTATAGCTCAGTATAGGAGGAAAAGACCAAAAGTCAGTGGAGAGACTTTGCACAATTCTCTAGACATATTTATGCCTGAAATCAACAGAAATTTTATTAGTACTACATTAGTTTTCCAGCAAGTAAACAGATGACCATGTGGCTTCTGAAACAGCTGTGTGCAAATGTGATGATGAATGGTTGGAGGCAACTTAGCAACATAATCAATTTTGCAATAGGAGAATTGGGGGCATTATAACCTTCAATCCCCTATCTTTCAGTAAACAGATTCAACAGAAACTTTAGCACGATTTCATCATTTGTGAGGAAAAAAAAAAAAAAAAAAGTTGACTAAGTCAACTGATTACTCGAAATTTATGTCACTTCTCACTTGCTAAAACAATTTAGAGCTCAAAAATGAAAACAAGAATAGCAAAATCCCCCCAAAACATAGACGTAGTGTTCTCTATCTGCCTAAGTACACTGTAATGGACCTAATCTGAGGTTCACTGCAGAAGCTCTGACGTTTTTCTGAAGTTAAGTGCAATGAACTATTCTAAGTGTGTTTCTTATTATGCAGTTTGGAAAAAAGCAATGAAGCACTTCGTTCTTGCTTTGGCGAAAACTCTGGGGGCACATAAAGCAACTAGAAGATGCTTGCTTATCGTTATGTTTTGTTAATTTTAGTTGAACTACACCATCACAACAAGGTAGAAACAAAGCAAAACCACAAGATTGCCCAATTGTTTTTAAGTAATGACCCCTTTTGTATATTCTTATGTTTAATTTCAAGAAAGCAGCAGAAATAATGTGTTAACACAGCATTTTGCTAATAGCTGAAAGTGTCACATAGATTGCTTTATCCTTGATAAAATTTTAGAACATTTTCAAAATTATATGTTAATGTGTATATATGCTAAAAAACAGGGATTAGACAAATTGGTCAACATTGTATAAACAATGTTGATAATGACAAAGGAATCAATAAAGTTATCTTTTAAAACACAACCAAAGAAAAACATTTAATGAGTCAGTAGAACAAGCATAAATATCATACGATAGCAGCTGCAGTATAGGCAACATTAATAATAGAAGTTAGAATAATACTGCTTATATAACACCATCATGTGCAGACCAGATCAAAAAACAGTTTACAAAAAAGCTACACTATCTTCATCTCCATTTTACAGAAAATGAGGTACAGAGATGTAAAATGATGCCTTGGGAACAGACAGAACAAGGAATAACTCATAGGTCTCTTGATTTCCAATCACTGTACAACTATTTTGTGTCTTGATAGCTATTAATTCAGTTTCTAAGTTTCTGCCATAACTTTTAAAATTAATCACAACTACTCAAAAAAAAAATCATATAAATTTAATTACGCTAATAGTTCTTGTGCATTTTAAAGAGAGAACTCTGACAAAACACAGAATTGCAAAACATTTTTTGAAATAGTCATAACTGTTCATAATCTGACAGCTGTTGGCTTCTTTTCCCTTTCATCATGCCACCAAGATAAGCAGCTCACATGATACAATAATATGAAACTGAACACCTAACTTCAAACAGAAATTTTACAAAATATTTTACTCTCTATTAAAGTTCAAGCATGACTTCTTTGCCATGATTCAGAGTTTACTTTTCAAAGCTTACTCTATACGACCCCAGTGATATATATACTGCAGCTACTATAATTTAGGAAACAATGACTAAACTCAACTGATCTTTGTTTTAGGAACATAGTATGCTCAACCTTCGATCTATAGAGCTCTGTGTTCAGAAAAAAATGCACCATCTTTTGATGAAACCATTATGTTTTAGGCATAAGAAAACTGTAGAACAGTTTAGGTAAAATGCTCAAACAATATTTCATCCCACAAGGAAGTAAAATGTTTTAGCTTTTTTAAATCTCCAGTCTCATTTCCTTTAATAGATACTTTTATTCAGATTAGAACACACATACTTTTTTCATTATCTGGTGAATTCTAGTAAGTGTGACGAATGTATGCTGCTTCTTGCAATGCTTACATGTTCCAAGGCAGGGCATGGCATTTTATTGGATATGAATACCAAAAGTATGTTTTAGTAGTCCTTATAGACTGAGGATGATCCAGAATAAACTTTCTATATATGGAGATATTATTAAGTAAATTGATCCTTCTTGAATTTCTATAAGGTTTCTGATCATTAATTCTTAATACTCATTGATATTGGACATAAGTTCAGCTCTGCCTCTCTAGCATTTTGCTTATTGATTTCTACATTCAGTGTTCACTCTCTAGGTTTTTGGCTCTTCTTCAGTGTAATTTATTAACTTGGATTTAAGTCTGTCACACTTCGTTCATCTTGATTTTTCGATTTGCCATACATATTCCAGTTTCTAAGTGGGTCTTACTGGCATAAAATACTTCCAGGTAAGTTGAAAAGTATTTATTTCTTGGTAAGAACTTCGTGCTTTGTTTTGTTTTCCCAGGATATAATGCTCAGCCTTTGGTTCAGGAAAAAAAAACAAAACAAAACAAAACAAAAACAAAAACGAAAAAAGAAAAAAGAACAACCCACAAGCATTCTGAAAAACCTGAGTCTGTCATTAGATAGCATACCTATAATGTACATCTATATAGTACTATATGAACATAGCAGTATATTTATATATGTAGTTTCTAAGTGCTTGAAAAAGGTTTTTATTTCTTAAATTTCTGGGTCTTCCAACCATGTTGCTTAAATAGATTTACTTGCCTTTTTTGGGGGGGGGTTAACAAGGAACAAACTTTTAATAGTGTTCATAGAATCACAGAATTGTCTAGGTGGAAAGGAACCTTTAAGATCATCTAGTTTGTTGAGACTGAAGAGCAGGCCCCCTCCCCGCGCCCAGCACTTGGCCTTGTTGAATTTCATTCCACTGGCCTAGGTCCATTGATCCAGCCTGTCCAGAGTGCTCTGCAAAGCCTTTCTACCCTCACGCAGGTCAACACTCCCACTGAACTTGGTGTTGTCTGCAAACTTACTGAGTGTTCACTCAATCGCCTTGTTCAGATCATTGATAAAGATGTTAAAGAGAACTGGCCCCAATACCTAGCCCTGGGGCATACCACTTGTGACCAGCCATCAACTGAATTTAACTTCATTCACCACCATTCTTTGGGACCGACCCTCCAGCCAGTTTTTTACTGATCAAAGATTACTACCGCCTAAGCCATGGGCAGCCAGTTTCTCCAGTCTCTCTTTTCTATAAAACTAATGTTTTATATCAAATACTGTTCCAGAGCATTATAGCAAAATAGGGCAAACTTATGGAATTCCTGTTCTTGCTTTTGGGTATGCACATTAATAGCAGTTGCACATTTTCACAGCTGTATGTTTTACATCAGATGCCAAAAAGTTATAGTTCTACTTCTGTTGTGTTTTACATGATGATCTAAACTTTTGGGCAGTTGCTAAGCATAATACTCTTGTGACAATTTCACCTTGCCACTGATGTTGCCCTTTCAGATTAACTAAGACCTTCAAGTGATCCCTCCTTCACATTGATCTTATTGAAAGAGAACGTTGTAAACTAGCCTTCAGTGTCTTTTGTTCAATGCTGTGATTAAAAAAAATCCATACTGTTATTAGCATCTGCCTTTTTTTTTTTTTTTTTTCAGCCAGATTGGCAAACTCCATTAACTTTACTCGATATCGCTGGCATCAATCTATTTTGATTGAAGTACTGAACAAAAATGGTTAAACTTTATCACACCCCCATACGTTTGTGCACAGATACGTATTCAGGACCCAGGAATATTCAACTCAGTTCTGGTTTCTGCTCAAGAAATATGATCAGTATAGTAGAAAAAAAACATTGGGAGGTTAGCTTGGAATGCAGGGAATAGGTCTTTGGGGGAGTTGTTGGGTTTTTTGAGTTGTTTTCCCCCTCCCCCCCCTCCAATGACAAACTGACTTGCACTTTACCAGGGTTCTTAAAAGCTTATAAATAGTGTAGACAAAACTCATCAACTTACTGAATAAATAAATACACACCTTTCTCTACAATGGCCTTTGGATGCTTTGATGTTTTTGATGATTTTGTCTCAACTCTTTTTCATAAGTACTAGAGGATTGTGAGTTAAATTTATTACAGAATTTTCTACTTCAACACCTTCTCAAGAAGTAGATGTTCTTTTTTGGTGTTCTGTCTCCCATACAGTTTACTGTTTTCTGAAAATACTTAAAAATACAAAAATAAAAAAAAAAATAATCACACAATCCCCCCTCTCCCAAATAAATAAAGAAAAGATCATATGCACACACCTTTTATATCAGTTTAATGAAATGTAGTTCTTGGATCCTACTCACAAAGAACAACTGCCAGAATACTGCCAGGAACAGGATGTGCAAAGCAGGGGGGTGAAGTTAGATCAAATATCATTGATCAACTCCACAGTAATGCTGAAGTCGACTAATATTTACATTAGACTGTTAAATCTGTGATTGATTGTGGCTCAACTACAGCCAAATACAAACATCTATGTAATGAAACAAAATAAAGGTATAGCTAAAATGGAAACAAACACACACAGACCCTCAAGAATAACCAACCCAGGATATGGCACCTAAACCCAGGAAGGCTGTAGATAGAAAATATCATTATTTTTGCTCAGAAATTAAAGAGTTGTGATTATGTTCGGTGAAAAAAAAAAAAAAAAAAAGCTATATAATACAATGAAATGGGAATGCTTTTATCCTAGTTGTACTCATAAAGAAGTAGCCCCAGCTACTTCAATTCCCTTTACCTCCCTCTTCCACTGAACACTGTTATACAGAGTATATTTTAACAACCTAAAAAACTAATAGAGGGTGGTTGTTTTTTTTTTGTTGTTTGTTTGTTTCTTTTTNTTTTTGTTTTTTGTTTTTTTTTACGTGAAATAATTTGTGTTCATTTCAGCATCTCTGAGAAAATAGTAACCATTTCTTGTTATAAGTGGATATGGAAGTGATTTAGAATCCTAATATGCCAATGTCATTTAATCTTGTAATGCATTCTTTTGCAAACCTGTTGGCTCTAATTTAGTATCATTTCTGCCAGAATTTTAAGGCTTAAACCTGAATTGGAACAAGTAATAACTTATTTATCTCATAATGCTTTAACATTCATCCTGCACTGAAAACATAAGACATATATAGAAGGAGCAGGGGACATTTTAATAATAAGAATAACAATAACGATAGCAATAACAACAACAACAACAACAACAACAATAATAATAATAGCTGCAACTCAAATCAAAGAGATGAAAAAATTTGTGCAAGTAAGTAAAGTCTGTACATTTGCTACCTATTTTTATAAATGTAATGTATAAGAAATATTTACCCGTAAAAATTCCTGGATATATGCTTCAGGAACCATTGCTCTGAATGAGTGATGGAACATGTCTTGATCTGGTACATGATCAGGTTCTAGTTCTCCCTCAAGTCAACAGAAAGCCTTTCTCTGATTTCTCTCATCTAAAAATTATTATTGTAATATCAAAAGGTAGTGTATAAATCTGAAAATTAACTTGAAATTGCTGAAAAAGAAATTACTGTGAATGAATGAAATATGTAGAGTTAACTGATAAGACTGCTGAAAATTTATTTTTTCTATTAAAAATTATGCTGATAGATTAAATGTTGTTCACTTAAAGGCTTCTCTGTTATTTTAGCTTTCTAGAAAAACCCTAATAATTTTAGCCTAGTAGTTATCCCATTGATTTAATTGACATAAATACAATGTTGCTTCTAACTGCAAGCTGAGTTTAACATGGAATCTACGCACAGAATTTATAAATTCAAAGTTGCTTGCCTTGAAGGAAACATGCTGCTCTCGCTTGTCTTTTGTTTTCTGTTCTGTTACAGGCAGTTCAATTAGTCATTATTTTCAAGGTGCCCTGAAACTTTGATTTTAGGTTCAGGTTTCAGATGCTGGTGATTTATTCAGACTCTAACCAATTGAATTAAGATTTACCTCAAGTTGAAATTTTGAGAATGCTGGTGATATTTTTAGCTTTTAGCAAAAAAATACTTCATCTACTGCATAAACCTCAGGAACAAAAGACTTTTTTGTTTTGTGTTTTTTTTTTTGTTTGTTTGTTTTTTGTTTTGTTTTTTTTTTTTTTTAATACTAATAGGAATTCTGGCAATCTGTTCTTTGGAATGCTGCTATAGCACCAAGATGTAGGATAGGAACTTGAAATTTGGGAGAGAACTGACTTTTGCATAATGGATTTCTTTTTTGCTATGCCTGTGAAAATCTGTCCTTGTTTGACCTAGTTATAAGCTTAAAGAACACTGTAGTTTGCATATTCTTAGAAGAGACTTGCTAGAGGTTAAGTGTTAAAACCTCCATAAGTTTCACTAAGTACTCTAAAGCCTTTTGCAGTTATTAGAAATGTCTAAGCTGCCACTTGACATCTGGCCAAGCATAACAGCTGCAAATCCATTACTTTTACCTCTAGTGACCATTCCAGATGAATCTGGAACCAGGCAACAGAATAGAAATCAGGAGAGATATCCAAGGCTTGTCTTTTGTGTACTTTCAGTAATTCCCTCTCAGGTAAGGTCAATGCTAAATTATAACACACAAATGCCTAAATGAAAACATGTAATTCTACCAGTCTACCATCAGCTGCTACTCAGGTTTGGAGAGTTTTAACTGTGACTTAGTGTTTCTCAGACCTTTGGGGTTTATTCAGTGGCTTTAACTTCAGTTTCCCCTGCCATTTCAGATGCCTTTTAGAATCTGAGACATCTGCACAAAGGAAGCAGATATGTCAGAAGGAAATCAAAAGAACTGTGCCTTTCCAGCCTGGTATCTGGAAACCAGATGGATATCTGATGAATTTTAGAAGGTTAGATGTCTATATTTAGGGAGTGAAATCAACCTGTTACAGTTCAGAATATTCAAGAGATTCTCCAAATGAATAGTCTTAAATTGTTCTTTGCTCTTAGCTCTCCTAGACCAGGATCCTTCTACCTAAATTTACAAATGAGGCTAATTCAATAAACATCCTCACTGCAAACTTCAGAAAGAGATGAGTACTCTTGTTATAGATTGTCCTTTTCTGAAGAGATAAATTATGAAAGAAAAATTGCATCTATGTCATATGGCATGCAATATTAGAATCATAGAATCATAGAATGATTAGAGTTGGAGGGGACCTTAAAGATCACCTAGTTTCAACCCCCCTTCCACTAGACCAGGTTGCTCAAAGCGCCATCCAGCTGTGCCTCTCAGCCTATCTTCGTAGGAGAGGTACTCCATCTCTCTAATCATCTTTGTGACCCTCCGCTGGACCTGTTCCAACAGTTCTATATCCTTTCTATGTTGAGCACTCCAGAGCTGGACACAGTACTCCAGGTGGGGCCTCACAAGATTATAATAATGTTAAAAGATTTGCAAAAGAGTTCATTTGACCAAAAATACTGTCTCTAGTAAAAGTGTCTAGTACAAGGCAAGGCTTATAATTGTAGGACATACTCTAAGTACTTAGGTCACTTGGCAAGAAGAGGAAAAGGTCCAAGTCCTGCTCATAAGTGTACTTATAAGTGTTACTTTAAAAACAAAAGCAAAGTTGGGATAAACCAGGGAAAAGAGCCTTACTCTGCCTTCTCCCAGATGATGGAGATACTAGAGAGAAGGATTATGTCATTTTTCACTTGTTCTACTTCTCTGCTTGCCACTCTGGGATTCTTAGCTGCAATCAGTCCTCTGGCTACTCAGCAGTAAAAATGGAGAAAAAGAACTCCACTCCAGAATGTCTTAAGGCCAGATATTGTATCAGAAGTGAAAAGATTGTTTTGGCTAAAAAAAAAAATCACTGAACCTAATCCTCTACTTTCAAGGAAAAAGGTCCAATCAACAGGATAATCTGTTTCCCATGTCAAGTTTTGTATTGAAAACGGCTGTGATTGTAGCATTTCATACTTGACACAAGGCTACCTGAACTTGTGCGGAAGGTCTGTTCTATTAAATCCACTGGATAAATCCCCTGAAAGGAAGATAGATAGGCAGATCCATGGGTCAGAACTGATTTTACACAGTAAAATTCCTGCCCAGACTGTCTTCTGTATCTGTGAATGCACTCCTAACACAGGTACCATAGGCGCCCCAAGGAAGAGGACAGAAATGGTGTGTGAATTTATGTGCATTTTCATTATATCTTACTCAAAATAACAAGGCAAACCAAGTGAATTAATCCATAAAAAACTTAACTAATTGGTTTTTGCTATTAGCTCTAGTTCTTTGATGTGTTGATGCCTGTCATTAATGAATTGTAAATACATGCTAAAGATCTGCTGATTTTGGTTTGAGAAGGGTATAGTTCAAAATAGTAGATGCATTCCTTCCTACCCTCTTCCCTAATAAGAAAGCAAATTTTAGAAGCTAATAATAACCTCAGAAATCAGGCAAGATCATATTTTGATCATCTGCATACTCACACAAAACTGAAATAGGATTCAGCTCCAGATTGTTGGTAACTAAATTTAGGTATTTACAATCTGGAGCTGTACCCCATCACTAAATATAGAGTTAAGCAATCTGGAATCCCATCCCATGTTAAAGAAAAGTAATTCTAACCAATGAAAATTATTAAGATACTAGAAGAAATTACTGATTAACTAAGATTAAAGCACTCATGTTGCATAATTTAACAAGATAATGATTGAGAGGATGAGACTAAAGCAAATGACAACACATTTAGGGGGTTTAAGTAAATTCCAGAGAAAATTACTTCACCACATATATTTATATATAAATAGAAATTATGTAACTAACACTGAAGTTATCCATACAGAAAAATTCACATCATATTAATACAAAGAAGAAAACTGAGAAAAGGACATTGAGAATGAAGATCAGGAAAACGTGTTGGAAAATATGAGGAATATGGGGAAAAATAGACCTAGAGGTGTACTTACTCCACGCTCTCTTTCTTTTGATCCTACCATATGCGCCACCACAGTAAGATGATCCACACGTTTGTTTCAAATTCATGTAAGCAATTTTCATATGTAAAAGTAAATAGTCCTTTCATACTTCTCAAAATATGAAAAACTGGTGGAAAGATGATCTTGTGGTTTCTGATTTCCTGATGTTAGGTACTTGTGAATTTAAGTATGTTAGACGTCTACCTCTCCTACTGGATCTAATGTATCTTTGTGCATACTCTTAAACATAGTCTAGTGCAATGTAGGAGCTAAAGATGAAACACGAAAAAGTAGGACGATCTTCACTATTCACTCACTTCTGCTAGAAATAATCCCATCATACCATCTCCTTAATAACATGTGAATATGATTATATATTGAAGCCAGACAAGGAGAAAGTGGATAAATAGGAAAGGTCCATCTTCTTGTCTGGAAATACATTATGCATATTCCATTTTAACAAATAAATTATGTACAGCTAATTGAAACGGAGATATATAACTACTGAGTATTATTTATCTTAAGGAGACATTTCCAAATCCACCTGTATACCTAATAATGGAAAAGTACTCTGAAAAGTTTCCCATGATAATGATATTTCAGATTCACTGACACATTAGACATTAGATTATTAACTATGAAACAGAACTGTGTGATTTTGGTAAATAAATTTTAATTTTATCATTATTAATGAAAGGCCATGCACATTTCTTTAACCTACCAAAAAATCCCTATTATTATAGCTATGTCTTGGGCTGCAATGAATTTATCTTGTTTTAGCCATAATAGCAATTGCCTAACAGTGAAGTGAATACTTCCTAAATTTTCTTCTGTTTTAGCCTTAGTTTATGGACCGAACTGTCTGTGGTCTCAGATTGAAATGTGTGGAAGGGTCAATAACAGAAACCACAAACCGCAAAGGCAATTCACAACATACTTTTTTTTTTTGCACATAATAAGATTCTGAATGTGAAATGATATTCGAAAACTATGACTTAGATGTTGATCCAGATTGTATAAAAGAGAAGTTAATTAGAAAAATGACCAATTATAGATATAATTGTGTCAGCTGAGTGTGTGTATATGTATGTCAGAGATTGTTGTGAGGGGAATGTTAAAAAGTAATTAATCAAACCAGCTTCAGACTTAAAATGTAAATTTATCAGACTAATACTCATTAACAACACACATTGGCAATGCTTAGCTTTTATCATTGCAAATTTAAAGTCATCAGTCCCTAACCATCATATCCTACACCATCTTTGAACATACAATGTTCACATCTGACGCCACACAGCAAGCACTGGTCACTGTGGTCCTTGATGGTCTAGTCATTGACATGGTCAGGCTAAAGACCCTCTAAAGGAGAGAAGCCAGCAGAACAATGTGTGCCTTTCTTTCATCATGCTTCAATTTAGGGTCTTGTCCTTTCATTAGACATTTGAGTTCCTAGGCAAATCCCGGCCTTTGGCATCATGCTTGGTGGGGTGAGATGGAGGTTGTTTTGCCGTTCCCAACAGGTGCCCTATCCTGTTAGTTTGCTTGGATTTTTTATTTTTATCTTCTTCCATTTTCATTTACTTAGCTGCTGCCTCTTCCCTTAAAGCAAAAGCTATCTTTTCCTGTCTCTTGACATGAAGCTTCTTCAGTGACCAGTACTTGACTGTCACTAAGCCGTTTATGTTTCTGGAGCCTCTTTTTTTCACCCGTGTCATATTTTCAAAGTCTTTGCCATGATCTGACTCTTAAACTTCACATTATAGCAAGACATCCGGTACCAAGCTGACAAAGCCAGTTTGCATAATAAGTTGATAACATCTGGAAGGGACTGGGGCCTTGCAAAATCAGCATAAAAGGTAGTGAGTACAAGGCCTTTCAAAAGCAAATACAATCTTACTTTTTATGGGGTCACTGGGTGCAAAAATGCTTCTTCAGTTATGCACTGTTGGTGGGGTTTATGTTGGGGATCACAAGAAGCAGCTACTATATTTTGCCTAGTATGCTTCTAAGTTAGGAGTGGAGGAGGCTTCTGCTTTATCTACAAACAATAGAATATCATGAATAATATTTCTCAGTTATGAAAAGAACTAAATTAAACATTAACATTAATGCTTCAGGACTGAAACTCTCTCCTGCACTTGATTTGTTTTTGGGTTTTTTTTGTTTTTTTTTTTTGTTTTGTTTTTTTTTCTTTCTGTTCCAATGATTTAGCTAAAAGCAAGGATATGTTAGGTCACAAAAATGAGATATGGCAACTTAATGAAGTATAGTAAACTTCCATATCTGCATTTGTGTACAGTTCAGATTTCTCCTACAAGAGAGATTTAAGCAAATGTGCTTTTATTTGGAGTGGTAAAGAACATCAATATTGTCATTAATATGCATGTCTCATAGACTATAGAATACTAGAATAAATCATTAAGCCATCCTAACGATCTCATATTTAACTGTCTTTTCAAATTTTTAATTCAAATTTCTATGCCATAATAAATCCATTCTTAGAACATGACCAAAAATGCTATGTCTGTATTATACACAGAACAAGTACTTGTTCAATTTTATTGTTCAAATTTGCTACCACATATTCAAAGGGGCCATCCCACACTGGTAGATGCCAGAGCAGTTGCTATCAATCCATACCAACATAACTGAATGCCAGCTCAGAAATGGTGTTTCCACATAAAAATGATACTATTATTTTATTTTTTTTTTCTCACCAAAAATGTGATTCTGTGTTTAATTATGATTCATGCTAAGGTTATACTGATAGGTGGTATTATACCATGCATATTCAAGATAATTTATCATGGAACTCCATTAATATTGTTTTTTCTACTTTTATTTTTAAAGGCCTTTTTTTCCCCTCTAATAACATACTCATCTATGAGTCTTAATGGATTGTAAAACATGAATAAAAATATTATTTTGCACTGGTTTTATGTGAATTCTTCTTTCAGTAGGTAAACAGACATACTGTTTGGTTTAAGTTTTTTAAACACATGGTCTTGATAGAATATTCACCATCACATTTCAATAACTTAGAAGGAATAACTGAAGGTATGAATGTTGGTGTGCAGTCAATGTTGTGTCTGCCTTCTTCTTGCTATCTTGTGCTATAAAAATTATGTGAAACAAACAAGGAATCTATCAATGATCACCAAGTTAAAATAAAAAATCAATTTGCATATGAAAATTTATAATTTTCCACTATTTTTTATCTTTCAAATTCTATGCCTAGTCAAAGAAGCAACTTTATATTGTTAACGATTTTTTTTTTTGGACTGAAAACTGAGGTAAGTAGCAATTTCACATTTTTTTTAGAAATGAAATTATTTAAAGTGGTTTTGGGTACTCACTGAATTTTTTATTTAAGTTCAAAAAAGACATCTAATTTCATTTAAGTCAAAAATATACTATACCAATTTTACAGTTTCCACTGTTGGAATGAAGTAGAAGATGATGATGTTCAGAATATGTTTAAATTTTAATGATTTAGTCCTTTGAAAGGGTTAAGTTTATTATCTTGAAATTGCCTTGTTTAAAAAGGTCAGCCATTTATTGGAAGGGTGGGGTGAGGGGAGCAGAACTTTCTCTGCTATGCATTTTATTTACTGTAACCTGGATTAACATATAATTCATATTTTAAATTAATTGAAAAAACTTATAGAACAAAATAACATAAAAGCATAATATTGGAAATATTGTAAAAAAATCTCAAACAAGTAAATGATAATGATAAAAATAAAGTTCCTCCCTTCTTTCATTGTTTGAGGATCATGTCTTTACAGTGATTCAAATAGCTGATGTGTTTAAATGGCTTTTGAAGGAAAAGTATTATTTGTTTGCACAGCTGCACTTCACCCTTATCCTTGCATCACAGGAATAGTGCTGCTATTTCTGGCTATCTTCAGGTTTTGAAAAGATCTGAAACAGACTTTTCTTCAGACTCTGATATCGTATATTTGTTACTATAAAGAAAGGTGAAGGTAGAAAGAAAGTGTTTGAGGTTATCTTTACAAGTATTCTAAAGGATAGTTTGCATACAATATGTTTCCATTCTTTACCTTAAGCTAAACCAGAAAAACATCAGAATAAATAGAATATAGTAATCCAACATAATATTCATAAGCACTTCTTTTTCTTAGATTATAGAGGAGAAATCCAAAGAATGTCATTGATGTGAAACAGCTCAACAGTTTCTCCAAGAAGGTGATGTCATCCCTATCTTCACTGTGGCACTTTCTATTAATGAAAATTATACTGTTGAAGAATTTTTAGGAAATTTGAAATCCTTGTTCTTTATATCTATGTTCCAGTGTCATAGTTATCACAGTAATAATATAATAACTTCTATTACAAACCATAGGCTCAAGGATGTTCAAATTTAGGAATCCAAACCTTATCTCTTTAAAATGTCTATGAATATTTTCTCAGCTCTAAAAAAAAAAAAAAAGTTACAAAACCCAGACATACAGTACATTTACTTGATAAGTTAATATACAGTATTATAGTATTTAAGTCTTAGTTCCGCTAGTCAATTCACAACAAATGAATAATCATTAATTAAAAAATGCCTTTTAGAATTAAAAATCAAAGATGGTAAATCTTTCAAGTTTTTCCTATTAAAAATGTAAATAAGGACTGGCACTTGTAATTAATTGTAATACCAAACTCTCAGTTGTTGGTGCTGCAGAGGCGTCTTTTACATTTAGGAATTCTAAATGTATTCATTTCTAAAAGGAAGCTCTAATATGGATCTTTTTTATCTTTTTATCCTTAGGAATCATGAAATATTTTATAGCATAGTATCGGATCTTCAAAGCATTACTCATCTGAGAAATTTTTGCTATGCAAATAATTATATTCACTAGCTAAGTAAGTGGCTGCGGGAATAAAATATGTATGGTTGACCTTTTCTATAAACCTACTACCTACTTCACAAAATGGAGCAAGTATCTAAAAGCTCAAGGTTACATCATGTCAATCGTGATTTTCCCATTGATTTCAGTAGAAGCCAAGTAGGGTCTCAAAGAGGCCAAAAGAACATTAAGCCAAATCTATATTACTTGCTCACAGCAAACTTTGACCCTTCCCTCTGTCTAGAAATTTTCCTCTTCAAAGTACATCAATTTGATCTTTATTGAACATGCTGAACTTGCTGTCACATCTCACCTGGATGATATGAACTTTTATTGTTCAAAGACAGAACACAGCAGGTTAAGCAAGAATCTTACTTTAATTTGTTGAGAAAAAAAAAATAATATTTATTGTCCCTTTTTAAATTTCACATTATGAATGAAGAGTGCTTTCAGAGTTCTGTAAAAAAGGAAGTTAGACATGCTCATATTGAGATTTCTTATTCTTTTCAGCAGCTATTGATCCTTTGTGCATTTATACATTTGAGAACACATAGTTGATGCAGTCTATTTTCGTGATTGGTGTGATAAAGGGAAAAAGAAATCTTTCTAGTTTGACTGATGCAGATATTTGAGGCAGGACATTAATATCTAACATTCTGTAGTACTTAATTTTACCTTTTCTAATAGATAATTTCAGGAAGGAATTTTCATTCAGTTTTAATCCTTTTAAACTGTAATACTGAGAATATTGTTTAACCTTACAAATCTTGGAGTTCCATAATAATCATCATTAAGGCCTAATCGTTTCAAACTTAATTAAATTGTATATACCCTTTGAGATAACCTAGACAAACTGAATATTGGTTTCTTTATCAGTACTCTGTTTTCCTTTACAGCAAAGAATGAGTTATAGACTGTCAAGGACAGAATTCCTGCTTTACACAAAATAGTAGTTTTGAACTGTGTAATTTAGAAAATTATCAAAAATACTTTGCTTTATACCATCTAAAGAGGAGCCCATACATTATTTACTATAGAAGATCGAAAAAAAATATTTTTCTTTTAAGATTTCTTCTTGATTAATATTGCCAATATTACATTGATCAGATTATGCTGACGATTGTAGAAGCTATACATCACTTCACTTACTGAAAGAAGTCTTAACACTGCTGGAAATACTAAATAAAGGACAACTTGCATTTTCTACTTTACGCATCCTTTTGTGAACAAATTACAAGTATTTGTGTGTGTACAATGTGCAAACCTTATGTTTATTCTAAAGGAAACATATACAGTATGTAATCTTTTAATTTAAAAAATGGAAATATAAGTAAACAAAGAAATACATAAATTCTTCATTTTATACTAGGTCTTCCTAGGGAAATAAGAGATCCCATCTTAAAACATATTGAACAGAGACCTTTTTTTCTTCTTTCTTTCATTTGCTTTTATGCTTGCTGTTTTGTTTAAAGCAACAAAGTATACTAAGGGATTGTTCTGGAAATACACGATTTAAAACATGTTTCAGCATTCTTTTATATCAAAGTTAAAATATAAAGAATCCAGATATGCAGTAGAAAACAAAATTCAGTTAATGTTAAAATTTAGCCCTCCAGTTTAATTTATGAATGATGTAATACGTACCTTTCTTCTTCCTTAATATTTGGATTTACTTAAGATTTTTTTTTCATTGTCTCTTTTTTTTTTTGTTTTCTTTTTTTCTTTTTTTCCTCTGGATATTAGTAGGGGAAGCAGAAAGAACACTAAAAAAATCCCTCCAAATTTCCACACTAAAATGGTCTAGTCAAAATGAATGATTTAAGGAAAGTTTCCCTTAATGCTTGACTTACTGGGATAGCAAGTGCTCAGTCACTCCCAGAGAAAGGTACATGCACAGATCAGTCAACAGTAGCAGGTGTCCAATGCAGCTGACAATTTCAGAATTCAGCTGTATTGTTCTAAAAGATGTCTAAATATATATAGAGGTATTTTTCTAATTCATGTACTTTGATGGTATTAACTGAACAATAAAAAACATGTTAAGGATATAAACAGAAGTTAAAAAGAAAGGCATTTGCCTCTCAAGATGTCAAAAGAACCAGACCTTTAAGAGATTTGCATGTGTGTGTGCTCATGTATTGGCCACCTACTATTCTCCCTCTCCTATCACAATCTGAAAAAGTGTTTGAGGAGTTTAATCAAAACTTTCTTGAATATTTAGCAGGAGACAGCATACATAGACTATTTAATCCAAAATGTTTGAAATTTGGTGCAATTATAAGCAACAGAAAATGGTGTCATTAAAATTGAGGTTTGGGGACAATTAAAAATAGACATTCCTACCTGCCTCACCTATGAACAGCAAGAACAATAATTAATTTTCCAGGAAACTGTATGCTGGCAGGAAGATTACTTTTGTCATCACTTGAAATTGAGCCAAAACAATCCTATAAAACTGATGGAGGAAAAAAGCTCCCTTGAAACCCTCAAATCTCTTTTTATGTCCTTTAAAATATTCATACTTCTGATATTTCATTCTTTATGTTTTTCATCTAATTAGCCATTATTTACATTTTAATGATGATGGTATTTTAGTTATAGATAGAAACATGTTCAACTAATTCTGAAGTTAGGACAAGGCACTGATAAAAAAAGTCAGTCAAGAAAATTCTCTGCATAGTTCTATTACAAAACACACAAAACCCCAGAAGACTGATTGCTCTGTGTTCTCTTTGCCCATTTGCTAAAAAACTGCCTGCTGATGTGATCTACTGTTCCCCTGCAGTGGGGGCACTTGCTTAGCTGGTGAGTGGGACCACAGCATCCAACAAGCAGAGTGAACTTTGACTGTTTGCAGAGCAATTTCCTTGGCAGTGGGGATGCAGAAACTCTGCTCCAGACAGGGTGAGACTGCGCAGCACTGGTGGTGACCTCACCAGGGTGCCCAGTGTTGACTGGAGGAAGCACCCTGGCACATTGGAGGTCAGACAGTGTATAGGAGGGAGGATGCTACCTCCCAGGGCTCATGTCTGTTGCTTTACCTGGGGCAGGGTGGAGTGAGAGTTATGGTGGCCTTTTTTGTGAGGGGAGGCAATCACACTGTGTAGCATCAGGGAGGATGAGTTGGAGGTTTGTACGATCTTCCAGGATCAAAGGCAAGAAGCTGAGCTACAGAATACAAAGAAGGAGGGACAATGAAAGACTACACTTGAATAAATGTGGGTGGCACCTCAGACTTCAGATCTGAATTTACAGAATTAGTACATTGCATTAATACTCAAGAAAGGGAACAGACTCCATTGAAGTAGATTCCACTTCAGAGCCAGACAGGCTGGACCAGATGGGCCCGGACCAGGACATGAACCATGTTTTGAGACTATATTCTGCAGAAGGTGAAGGCATCCACCTGCCAAACAGAATTGCTGCCACAAGTTTGTTCTTTGCTGAGGTTTTAATACAGAGTGTTGCATAGAGGTTTACAAAGATCATGTGGCTTTCAGACATTTTGCTAATCCATGTGTGCATCAGTAGGTCTACCAAGTAAGACCTGGAGCAATTGAGTACAGAGCAGTGAAGGCACAGGTGATTTCTTCTTTGTCTTGTGGATGATGGAAAGGCTCAGGTAGGAGTGGGTACATTCTGAGAGATAACAAGTGGATGCATGGCTGTTGTCACAAGCAGTGCTTTGATTTTTTGTTAGGGATTTTGAGCAATAAGTACTGCTAGCAAGACTTGAGATCTATTTGACAAAGCTTGGTATGAGCATTCTTGCCATACTGATGATGAAGGCTATTCATATTGTCAGATAGTGATACGACCTTGCAGTTAAGTGAGGGAAGATAAGACAAGGGCACATAAGACAGGGTGATGGCTCGAAATGGTGTTTAGAAGCTGCAGTTTAGAAGGCAGCCCACCTGAAGTGCAGATATGGAAATGCACACAGCCTAGGAAATTAACAGGAGGACCTGAATCTCCATGTGTGAATGAAGAACTGTGACAATGCTAGCCTTACAGGGTGGTTTTCAAGATTCAGCTGGATAAAGACGTAAGCAACCTGGTCTGAATTTAGTGTTGACCTTTTGTTGAGTGGAAGTTGGATTAGAGACCTCTTGAATTCCCTTCCAACCTGGATGATTCTGTAGTTGTCTTATTCTCACAATCTTCAACAGAAAGCCAAATGGTTTTGGCATTCCATTCTCTGCTTCAAATAATGTATTATTCTGCTTTGGGGTGGAGCAGAGCCACCTATCTGTTCAGCAGGCCGGGTTCTTGCTTACATTTGTTGCTGTGGCAAGCAGGTTCAGCCTACTTGGTTGTTTACCTCATGGAGGGTTTGCACCAGTGGGGAGGTGTGGACAGGACAGGTGACCCAAACTGACCAATATTATATTCCATCCCATCTGCCATACTCAGTATAAAAGCTGAGGGATCAATGGGATCAACTTGCCTCCCCTTATGAAATCTTTTTCTTAATGGTGCTCTTTCTTTGAAGACTGGTGCCTGAGCAAGACCCTGTGAGTTTGTCTACCTCTGATTCCCATCATCAATTTCCAGAATCCAGTTTGCATTTGTCCAATGCCTGCTGGTGACATGTCCCTGGGAGCTTGATATGGTTTTGTATACATTTTATGTATTTCTTTATTTCATTTTTATTTTTTTTTAATTAATATTTCAGTAAAATAGTTTAATGTTTTCTTCTAAACTCATAAATCTCTTTATCTCTTGTCTTCCTTTCTTTGGAATGAAAGGTAGGAGAAAGCATCTGTCATCAGCCAATGCAGCCCAAACCATGACAGATACTTATTCTTCTACATAGCCTCCTGGGTTTGAGACTAAATTTTTAGTCTAAGCATAAATATCTTAAATGAAGTCAAGATTATAGCCCAGATTGATGGAAATACTTCTGCATCAGAACTCCATATTAGACAAGCTTGTTTAGAGCTGTGATATAGGCTTTATACTGCTAAATACCTTCTTCAAACAAAATAAGAGATTGTTTACAATTCCAGTAGTGGTTATTCTTGTATAAAACTTTGCAACAACAGCTTAGATGGATGCCCTCCCACTGATTTTATCTCTTACAAAGCCAATGTGAAATATTGCTTTACAGTTTATCTCACTTCAGCTTTCAACATCAGTTGAAACTCCAACATTCAATGTTATTTCTTTGAAAAACAGTATCTGGATCACATTAACTCCCTCTTAGTTCAGTTTAAAGTCTTACATCCAGGATGAACACTCCTGGATTTCTGCTGGTATATGTGCATTGCATTAGTGATAATCCTCTACTATTCTAAGCAATAAAAACTCCCACCAATGACTTTGGGCGAGCCAAAATAAACTCACTTCTGTGAAAGTCAGAAAAGAACTGAGAAAACTTTCATCAGGATTAAAAAATTTACCATTCCCAAAACTAAAACATCTATTCTAATCTAAATTGAAAACGACCTTTATGAAGTCAGTCTTCTTTATTGTAATCAGCTTGAATAGACATGGAAATGGTATATTTAAAAATGTCTAATACTACATACATAAGTTGTCCCAGACACTGCATTGAGATTATTCACATCATGACAGCAAAGCAGATATTTCAGTATTTTTGGAGTGTGGCAGGAGTCTGGCATAAGTGTTAAGTATCTGCTTATGAAATAAAAGTTGTTAATCTGCTCAGAGAAATGGACAGAAAAAATGGATTTTGAGTAGCCAGCGACAGTAGCAACATTGCTAAATTGCTAAAGAAAACCCCAAACCCCAAAACAACCTTCCACCGACAATTTGCTAATTGTATAACTATCAGTTCAGAAACACAAAACTACATTTATTGGAAGTACAGAAATTTGGCTCTACTTTCTACTTAACATGTTACAAAAAATAATTTAATGACTAGAAAAAGTAATCAATATATAAGCTTTAGTTTCTTATTGAGCTGAAAATACAAAGCCATTTTTCAATTTTCTGAGTGTAGAAGGCATACAATTTGAGATCACCTTAAGCTATCTTGCCTCATTTATTTCAGTTAATGCAGTTAGTGGCCTATGGAGAACTATTCTGGCCAGATCTGGATGCCAAATATAAGCAAAGCAGAAATGTTCTTCAGCTTCTACTGACTGTATTGATTTGATACATTTCCTCACAAAAAGGCTAACATTGGAGATGCTATAGGAGGCCTTACAAAGACATTAGGAAGCTTTCTTAAGTAAGAACTTGTCTAGAGGGTTAGAGGAGGACACCTTGGGGGTTTAAAGTGAGAGAAATGCCTGTGTGTAGGTAACTGAACCCCACTTGAGATTTTCATTGTCTATAATAGAAGTTCAAGCATATATAACATAGATTGTTTTCTCCCTTATAAAATAGTAAATTTAGGTGACTGTGACCTGCAACTGGAGTGCACTCAGGCACAAGTGTGATATGAGAAATGTATGTACTTAGGTCCTCAGAAGATGATTAAGTAACCATATCTGAAATTTCAGTGAAGAATCATTGGATGTGCATTTACTCATATAGCAACTTGCCAAGGATAAAGCCTACTTGAAAGCACTGCTCAAATAAATGAGACTTTGAGTACTTCTGCTCAGCTCTTAACTGACTTGATTAATTTCATGTGAGCTGAAAAACAAAGAAGCAGAAGATTACATTTGTTATGCAACTGTTGCTAACATCAAACTTCTTATTACAAATTTAGGATAGGACACAGAAGGTGACAGAAAACATGGTGAAAACCTTAGACATGAAGAAAATGAAAAGGGAAAATAGATAAATAAATAAATTCGGACCCATGGTTTCAGAAAGATTTTAAGGTACTTGCCCAGAGAAGGGCAAAAGAGCTGTGTAAAAGCCCTTAATTATACGCTTTAACTTTTGGTCAGCCCTGAATTGGTCAGGCAGTTGAACGTAGTGAACATTTTAGGTCCCTTCAAACTGAAAATATTCTATTCTATGCTATGCTATGGTACGCTATGCTACATTAATGAGGCTATTGGCAGTGGGTGCTGTAATCTAATATAGGAAGTAATAGGTCAGTCCCTGGAGTGACCCCATCCGCTGACAACTGACTCATGTCAAAGACTGACTCCTGTGGATCTAGGGTAAGCTGGAGGGGCTAGATCTTGGTCTCTGTGATTGTCAAATACGTGTGCCACAAAACAGAACTCTTAACACATCTTGTTTAATAAATTTAAAATTATATATCACCAAGTGATACAGTTCTGTTTTCACATCTCTCCCATCAGAATTCCCCATGACATTACAGTAGGTTTCTCTGTCAACAGAGTCAGCATTCACAGACTTTCAGGGATACTGTTCAGCTTACAGCTGCTTCTACAAAGGCACCTCTGGAATTAGCATGAGGTGAAACCACACAGCTCCATCTCTTAAACTGAATGTTCAAGGAAATGTTTAAAGATTGGCTACTGAATGCCACTATATCCTTGTGAGGCAGGTAGCTACTATTAACCACATTTTTCAGATGCTGAAATTATGATACGAAATAGTAAACCAGCTAAGGGCCGCACAAGATGTCATTGGCAAAGATAGATAAGAACACAGGCATTTCTGATCTCCTCACTCTCCCAAAATGCATAAAAACAAGCTCTGTCTATGAAAAAATGATGTAATATCAGCCTGTGAGCATAGAGCTCTTGGAGCTGGTAGAAAAAAATAGGGAAAAAAAGAGAAAGAAATGTTTGTCATTCTGAGGTTGAGATTCTAACAGTTTCAGTGTTCCACAGCTCTTAATAGAAAACTCTTCATTTTCATAATTTATTTTATTTTATTTTTGCTTTTCTTTCGGAGAGCTTTTCAACCTACTAACCAGAAGTTTACAAAGATATTAAAATAGTGGGAAATAAGTCAAGTATATATTTTCAGCCCACTGAGCAAGCAACACAGTGCTCTAATAGCTCCTCAGGGTTCCATCCTTCAATGAAGTATATGGAGGACAAGCCTAACAATATTTTAAAACATAGCTGCCATACTTTTGTGTATGTAAAACAGAAATGTTACCCAACCCTGTAGACAACACAAACAAAATAACTACACATAAGTGAACATATTAATTTGATTTTTTTTCCTTTAAAAAAAAAATCTTATGTATTCTTTAGGGAATAAGTCCACAATGCATTACTACTCACTTATAAGTCTCACGTTTTAGTTTCATTTAGAATTAAAGTTAAAAAAAAACTTTTTATTTTTTATTTTTATTGGATGCAGAGAAGTGTATACATGTGCTGGAATACTTCAATCAAAACCTGGTTTTATCTTCATGGTTCTATAGCCTTTTTAGACACAAATAAATGAATATTGTAAGAAAAAGACAAAATAGATAAAAATTCTTTATAATCAAGAAAGAGTTTAAAGGATGTAATTTTTAATATAGTTCTATATGTTTCGAAGTAATTTTGTTAAAACTCTATATTCAACTCTTCTTTAATGATTTTATGACTATCAAATTAAGAATATTCAATGAAAGAAAATACATAACATAAACTGATAAATATTTCTATAAATATAATAAAACATTTCCACTTCTTTATACCAGGTACTCCTTTAAGAATTAGTATATATTGTCTATTATTCAAGCTTAACTATGGCTTAGTAAATCATATCTGAATATTAATATTAAGCATTAAGCTAGAATAATTCTAGGAATGAATATCAGTTTTATCACCAAATCCAGATCACATCAGAAAACCGAGAATTTAAACACACCCCTTCCTCATTCTGATTAGAGGAGTTAGTTCAAGGAGTTATTTTTTGTGAAGTATATTCATACCTCACAAAGCCAACAAGGAGAGGTGTACTACTGCACCTAGTACTGACAAACAAAGAGGGACTGCTGGAGGACATTAAGGTTCGGGGCAGCCTTGGCTGCAGTGACCATGAAAAGAAAGAGTTCAGGATAGTGGTTAGTATGTGCAAAACAACAACTAGGACTGAAACTTTGGATCTCATGAGGGATAACTTTGGCCTCTTCAAGAAAATGCTTGGAGATAGCCCATGGTTTAGAGCTCTGGAAGGTAAAGGAGTTCAAGAGATCTGGATGATATTCAATTATCACCTTCTCCAAGCTCAGGACTGGTGTATCCCTAAGGAAAAGAAAAAATCAGGCAAGGGAAGCAGGAGACATGTGGTGAGTAGGGAGCTTCTGGAAAAGCTCAAGTGGAAGAGGGAAGATTACATCGAGTCAAAGAAAGGACAGATCACTTGAGAAGATTACAAGACTGCTATCAAGAGCATGCAGGGACAAAACAAGGAAAGCCCAGGCCTCCTAGGAATTAAAATAGACAAGGTATGTCAAAGTTAACAAGAAGGGTTTTTCCAAATATATCAGAGGCAAAAGGAAATAAAGAGGAAATGTGGGCCCGCTGTTGAATGAGATGGGTCCCACAGTGACAGAGGATGCAGAGAAAGTGGAATTGCTTAATACCTTCTTTGGTTCAGTCTTTACTGCTCAAGCCAGCCCTCAGGAGTCCTGTGCTTCGGTGGAAACAGAAGAAGTCTGGATGAAACACTTCCCCTTGGTTGAGGAAAACTAAGTTAGGGAAGAGTTAAGGACACTGGATATCTGCAAGTCTGTGGGTCCTGATGGGATGCACCCACAAGTGCTGAGGGAGCTGGTGAAAGTCATTGCTGGGCCACTGTTTATCATATTTGAGAGGTCCTGGAGAGCCAGAGAGATTCCTGAGTACTGGAGGAAAGCCAATGTCATCTCAGCCTTCAAAAAGGGCAAGAAAGAGGACTTGGAAATTACAGGCCAGTTAGCCTCACTTCCATCCCTGGAAAGATGATGGAACAGTTCTTTCTGGGCCTCATCTCAAAGCATCTGAAGGAAAAGAAAGCTATCAGAAGTAGTCAGCACAGATTCACCAAGGGGAAATCATGTCTGACTAACCTGATAGCCTTCTATGATGGCATTACTGAATGGATAGATGAGGGGAGGGTGGTGGATGTTGCCTACTTTGACTTCAGCCAGGTGTTTGACACAGTGTTCCACAGTATCCTCATAGGTAAGATTATGAAGTGTGGATTAGATGAATGCACAGTGAGGTGGATTAAAAATTGACTAAAAGGCAGAGCTCGGAGAGTCATGATTAGTGGCACAGAATCTAGTTGGAGGTCTGTAACAAGTGGGGCTCCCCACAGGTCAGTACTGGGTCCAGTCTTCTTCGATATTTTCATCAACGACCTGGATGAAGGGATGGAATGTATCTCAGCAAGTTTGCTGATGATATAAAACTGGGAGGGGTGGCTGACACACCAGAAGATTGTGCCACCATCCAGCGAGACCTGGACAGGCTGGAAAGTTGGTCAGAGGGAAATCTGATGAAATTCAACCAGGGCAAGCGTAGAGTCCTGTACCCGGGGAAGAATAACTTCCTGCACTGTACAGGTTGGGGGCTGACCTGCCAAAGAACAGCTCTGAGGAGAAAGACCTGGGAGTACTGTCGGACAACAGGATAACTATGAGCCAACAATGTGCCATTGCGGCCAAGAAAGTCAATGGCATCCTAGGGTGCATTAAGGAGAATGTGACCACCTGGATGAGGGAGGTTATCCTGCCCCTCTACACTGCCCTGGTGAGGCCACATCTGGAAAATCGTGTCCAGTTCTGGGCTCCCTAGTTAAAGAAAGGACAGGGAACTGCTGGAAAGGATACAGTAGAGGACCACAGAAATTATTAGAGGCCTGGAGCATCACTCTTACAAGGAAAGACTGAGGGACTTGGGTGTTTTTGGTCTGGAGAAGAGAAGGCTGAGGGGGGGATCTCATCAACACCTATAAATATGTAAAGGGTGAGTGTCAAGAGGAAATGGCCAGTCATTTTTCAGTGGTGTCCAGCTACAGGACAAGAGCAAATTGGCACAAACTTGGACACAATAAGTTCCACTTAAACATGAGGAGAAACTTCTTCACTTTGAGGGTGGCAGAGCCCTGGAAGAGGCTGCCCAGAGAGGTGATGGAATCTCTATCTCTGGAGACATTCAAAACCAGCCTGTGCAATCTGCTCTAGGAGGACCTGCTTTGGCAGAGGGGTTGGACTAGATGATCTCCAGAGGTCCCTTCCAACCCCCTATCTTTCTGTGAAAGCCATACAATACCTGCCTGATCCGTGATTTTCTCTGTCACTAAAATCTTAATACTAAAACAGTTTAATACAGAAAGCTGTAGTGCAAAATAAGCTTTCACTTTGTAAATAACTTCTTTAGTGGCTGTCTGTATATACAAGATAGAAGACATTCTTTTATATAAATAACTAATGAAGAGAAATATGTGGCTGCTCCATATTTGGCAGTACTTAAAAAAAAAAAATCTCTTTTTTAGTAATGAAATAAATTAAAACAAGGATTGACTTTAACAGCAAGATTTAAGTATGAGATCTAAAATAACTGCATGTTTCTAAGGAAAAGGGAAAACCGACCAGAAGCTTTCTTTACCTTCGCTTATTGTTTACTTAATCCTTAAGCATTCTTTTCTGGATTTTAAAGTAAGCTTCAGTTATTGTCAGAGTTGGTTCCTAGTTTCTTAGCAACCCCTATTGAGTGGCTAATTTATCACTGAGTGGTTTTGCCAAAGAACAAGAACATAGTGGCAGTTATGTACACAACCAGACTGCTACACTGATACTTTTATCCAGGCTAAATATCTGGGTTTTTTTTTCATATCAGTTTTATCTTCTAGATTAAGGCATGTTAGTTATTGTATTTTTTGTATTGTTTTTTTTTTTTTTGTATAAAATTTAATCTTGCATTTATGTCTCCTGTGTTATAGGAGTTTTACTGAAGTTTAGGATGAGATCCCACTATCTTTATTGAACTTTCAGTATTCAGTCAAACTATTCAGACAGTGATACAATTATGGTGAAAGGCAGTGGAGAGAATAGACTATTTTATATTTTACTTCATAAAAATATAACAATATTTTTCCTTATCAAACTGTCCTTCTTTCAAAGCTCAATTGAATTAAACTGCATTTATGAATGGGGGTGTTTCAGAAAGATTCTAAGTCCATTTTATTTGCTTATGCTAGAGATGGCCTTGGGGGATGCTCAGACTTGGTTACACTGAATAAAACATGCTGCTGTTCATACCTTTTTCATTATTTTCTCTAAAGATTCAATATATCTATAGGCTAAATATTTAATTATCTTGGAGATTTTTAGATGATCTTACTTACCAAAATACGTCAAGTCACTGTAATGATCCTGTTTGGGAAGCTGCTGTACGTTGAGAAATTAGTGATCTACGGTGCAGTTAATCTGAGCAGATGCAAGCCTCTGCTTCAATGCACTGCATGTCCAGCACAGCTTTTGGGCTGTGTTGGGTTCCACAGACCTCTTGACCACAGGATAAACTTAGAACAAGGAGCCTCCAGCTAGCTCCCACTTGATACTGGTAATTATACTACCCGCATGGTTTTGTCTTTAAAAGTCTAGCAAGAAGTTCTGACATTAAACCACCATTATGAATACAGTTGGTTTCTTGTAAGAAAATGAAGAAATAGTTCAAATAACCAAAAAGGAGGAGTTTCTCTCCATTAAGTTATATGCAGATCTTCACACCGTTAAGTGGAAAAATCCATCCAGTGCCTATTGTATATCGAATGAATGCTGTACAAATGTGTTCCCAACATCTGAAGATGTGTGAGGTTTACTTGTTATCTACATTCGTCTTATTAGACTTAAATTTTTATTTTGTCATTTGTTGTTGTGCCTTTCCTATCAAAAGCCAGAAAGAAACCTGCATTCTCTCCACCTCTCTCTCTTTTTATCAGCCCCTCATCCATTTTTCTGGTACACAGCATTACTTCACATCTGTCCTGGTTTCCAGCAGGGACGGGGTTGATTCTCCCCTGTCTCTATCCGGCACAGCTATTCCACCCGATCTGTGCCAGGCCCAGGGTCAGCAGGGAGCTAGCCGGGGAGGGGCCACAGCTGGGAGTGGGCGTGGTGATGTCACGGCGTAGGCGTATATATGGGTGGGCGTCGCCAGGGTGCGCTCAGCCACGTCGGTGGCGGTTGGGTCGGGTCGGGGCGGAGCGCGGGGCGGTCGGTATTGTACTCATGTTTGTCTCCTCCATCTGTGTTGCTGTTTCCCTGCAATACCTGTTGCTCTGGTAAACAGTTTCTATCTCAACCCACGAGTCTGCCTTTTCTTTCTCATCCTTTCCCCCCGGCCCCGGCCGCTGGGGGGCGGAGCCAAGGGACTGCCACGTGGCGCTTTTGTTGCCGCCGAGGCTAAACCGTGACAACATCACTGATGTGGTGCCTGATTCTTAATTTCTTTGTTGGATTTGTAGATAACCAGTTTTCACCATTTACACGAGTATTTTTTTGAAATATTCACAAATCTCCATCTACCTTTATTCTGCGGAGGTAGGAATCAAATAATTCCAGTTTGAAGCAGTAAAATAAAAGAAAAAATATTATTAAACATACTTCTAATTTCAAATATTCAACTGTCTGAGAACCCAGTCTTCATTGACCCCTATGTTTTAGTCCACATGTATGAAATATACAGAAATCTTAACACAGGTTTTGGAATAATATAAAGAATTCCTCCCTTAGATTCAGTGGGTAGAGTCTTAGTAACTTCTTCTAAATTTTTGTGAAGCTAACTGTACTCAGGACTTGGCAAAAACATACTGTCACGAAAACCCAAGGCTTTATTTTCATTTGCATTATTTCACAGTGTGAAGTAGCCCTAAAAAATGTTTTATTTCCTTTTAAGTGAATCTGACATGAGTACAATGGCATTCTGTATCAGTTAAATGTAACTGAGAATCAGGTCACTGGCTTGTTAACCTACTGTGCCATCTTACTCCAGCAATATCAGTTATGAATATTACTTGCATTTGTAATGCATGAAGTTTGTGGAAAAAGAAACCTATTGACTGTGTTAAAGCTTGTTATCTTTGTCATGGCTTAAAAGACAGCAGAAGTGACAACAAAATAAATGCTGTGAATGTTGCAATAACTAACGAGAAAAGAAGTCTTTTGAGTTGGTGTGTTACATATAATTAGTGCTACTTTTGTGTGGTCAGGCCATCATCAGGGCCCTTAAGTGTTTTTTTCATAGTTAAACATTAAGAGTTCAATTTCTTTGCCTAAATAAGAGTCCATCACCATTTGAGATCTTTTAAGGTACCTGAAATGTCCACTCAGTGGGGCAGGATTACACAAGATCAAAGTCCTCTGTTTTTTGGGGGAGCATCTAGAAGTTCAGCAGTTTACCCACAAACATTTTCATGCCATAAACAGGTAGGTGCGGGCAACCAAGTCAATTCTTAACTAAAACTAGCAGGAAACGGGACTTACTCTAATGTACATTAGAGGAATTTAAGGGGAAAGAAACCTAAATGGAAAATTTGTATAATAGAGGATATAAACTATTTGCCACGCTCCTAATGACTGCTTGCATTAATCACAATATTTGGGATTCAGTTTGTCAAATAATAACACACATCTACATTTCTCTACGTAGGTATGTATGCAAGTCACTTTCATTTAATAAAATCATAGAATATCTCAAGTTGGAAGGGACACATAAGGATAACTGCATTAGTGCTAACTTGCCCATAGATAGAAACCCAATACATTTTGAAACATCCTTAATTCTTATATGAAAGAGATGGATTCTCTGCAGGTCTCCTCTGCCAGCATTAAGCATCTGTCTCAGATTCTCAGTATCTCATATGATATAAAATTGCCTATATGTGCGCACCTAAATCAAACCTTTAATCAGTATGATCAATGTTACCTTGAAAGCTGCTTGTGTCACCTTAAATTGGGCACCTTCATTTGGTCAACTGAATATCTCTTAAGATCCATTACCTACACTGATTAGAGCCTTCATTAACTTGTTCACATACACACGATTAGTGACATCTGAGATCTGCTTAAGTCTGGCAGATACGGCACAGGACTGCAGGAGACCTGCCATCTCTGTAAAGGTAATTCCTCTCTGGAATATACATGGGACAGTTTCAGGCAAAGAAGATGGCACTGGACACCTGGATACACATGTACAAATTTATATTACAGTCAAATAGCCTAAATTTGAATCCCATCTAACATATGCTTCTAAGTTACGCACAGATGTATAAACGATCCATTCATCGATATATCGATACATGCTTGCATCATTCTCTTACTCAGAATGCAGGTCACTAAGAACCTTATTCAAAATTAAGAATCAAAGGTAGGAATGTTTCTATTCTTATCTTCACCGTGACTTCTGCGTGATCACTTTTAACACAATTTATTTCTTGCTTAGATTATTTTCCTTTCCTGCCTTTAGAATTTTGGATATTTTTAGTCCCTTTTTGATTAACTTCATATGAAAGTTTCTGTAACTATCCCTGGTAAATTTACTTTATAATCTCTTCTGGCTGCATATTACTGTATTACTGAGCCCAGAGGTGCTTACAAGTTCTCAAGTCCAAATGGGTCAAGTTCCGAAATCACATCCCAAAACTAACCTTGTAGTTAGGTTTCTACATGAAGCAAATCTGTCAAAGAAAACTGAGGATGAGGTGTGACATGTACGCATAGATTCCTGACCTTGAGGAATAGGGACTGCCCTGAGATTTTACCACAGTGTTTGCCAGCAGGCAAGTTTATTTCCAGCCTTATTTTATATTGCATGGACTAAGATCTCCCTATGGCAACCATATTTGATCCCAGTGTTGTTACACTACAAATAACTGCTTTAAATTTCTGCAGTATCATTTTTGTGAAATATATAGGTCTGCTCCAAACATAATTTGGGAAAAAAAAAAATAATTAACAGAATACTTTTCTGTCTATGCAAAACTGAAACTGTGCAGAAATAAAAGTTAGTATTATATGGTGGTAGTAGTACAGTAATATTAATGACTAAAAAAAGTCTATCATCAGGGAAAATAACAAGCAAAGTCTACTTTCAGATGTGAAGACAGAACCCCTAGATATATGATATGGAATTTTAGCTCAAGAGTTCAAGAAAATATCAAAGAGTTTTCATTTGTTTCCAGGGAAGCAAACAAAAGCTGAAGAAAATAATTTTTCACTTTTTCAGCAAAATCTGATTGCATCAATTTGGAGGGAGGGAGAAAGAGAATTTTAAAAAGTATATTTCAGACAGATATGGAGAGAGAAAGAAAGCTGTAATATTCAGAGAGATTTTCTAACCTTAACCTCAAGCTAAAGCCATCAGGACTTGCTCAATAATGGTGACAGCACATGATTCATTTCACTTATTTCATCTTGCCAAGGACAATTGTACAAAGACAGGGGGGAAAAGCAGTCTGTGCCTTTTCTCATCAATTACATTTCATAGGTGGCTTCAAAGTTAAATATTTTTAACCAAATTCTGCAGCTGAAAATGCTCAGGGAACAAAATAAAATGTAATAATAGTTATGTTTTTACTATAGATATACTGGAAAGGTGTGACAAACCCAAATAAAAGCTCTTATTTTATAACATCAGCCACAGTGTACTGTAATTCAAGTAGATGTTACAGTCTCTTGAAGAGCATAAATAAGTGAATCTGAATTAAGATATTTTTTCAAGCATCATTATACAGACAATTTCTGATACTTGCCACATAATTTTGAAACCTTTAGCTTACCTCCAGTAGAATTATTAATGACTCGGACTATATTCTTCTCATTACTGAAGCATAAGGATAGCTTTCCTTTCTTATAGAATCATAGAATTGTCTAGGTTGGAAGGGACCTTTGAGATCACCTAGTCCAACAACCAACCTAACTCATAAAAAAAACGTCACTAAGCACTATGTCAACCTGCCTTTGAAATACCTCCAGGGATGGTGCCTCACCCACTTCTCAGGGTAGCCCTTTCCAATGCTTAATAACCCTTTCACTATAATTTTTTTTCCTAATATCCAATCTGAACCTCTTCTGGTGCAACTTGAGGCCATTTCTTTTTGCCTTACAGCCTGTGACTTGGGAGAAAAGACCAACCCCTGCCTCTCTACAGTCTCCTTTCAGGTAGTTGCAGTCTGCAACAAGATCTCCCCTCAGCCTCCTCTTCTCTAGGCTGAACAACCACAGACCCCTTAGCCCCTCCTCATAAGACTTATTCTTGAGACCCTTCACAAGACTTTTTGCCCTTCTCTGGACCCATTCCTTCAGTGTCTTTTTTGTGGTAAGTGGCCCAAAACTGGACATAAGTACTCAAGGTGGGGCTTCACCAGTGCTGAGTACAGTTGGACGATTACCTTCCAAGTCCTACTCACCATGCTGTTCCTGATACAGGCCAGGAGGCTGTTGGCTTTCTTGTCCACCTGGGCACACTGCTGGCTCATGTTCAGCTGACAGTCAACCAACACCTCCAAATGTATTTGTTCTCATAATGCTGCTGTACTAAAATAAATGAAATATTATCCCAAATTTACAATTAGGATATTGCATTAGGGAAATATCAAAGCCTTAAACCTACAATGACTTAGACATTGTAGAACAGAATTTTGAAAAGTCTCTTAACGCCTAAGAGCCTCCTTGGCCCAAGATCTAGTTTTTCTTAATGTGGTACTTAGAGAGAATGAGTGAAATTGCACTAGTCACCTTTTGGAAAATTAGACCCTTTGAATATTTAGTTCTTCATTTGATAGGGTGGAAGGAGAAAAATAGAAGAAAAAAAAAATCCCAATGACAAAAAACAAACCAAGATTTTCTTAATGTTATTTTGCAGCTGTATTAACATTCAAAGATCTTTCAGAGATTCAGTAAAATTCTGCTCATCTATGATTTTAACAAAACAAATTTCATTGTTAGCAAACATTCTTCAACTCCACAGTGTACATCACTATCATATAGTGTGAGAAGAAGGATGTAAGTAATAGGACTCTTTCAGGTCTCTGACATACCTACAGCTATTGATTGTAACTTCAGCTTCAATCTTCTTGGTTCTTGTCAGAAATCACATGTACAGATAAAAAGCAATATGTTTTACTAGAAATGCAAACACAGACACTGTTAAAATAGTTTTATTTTCCTGATGCATACATGTGCTTTCTGAAATAAAAGTTCTTCCAACAGTCATGGTGTTTGCAACACATAATTGCACATTATGACCTTGTATAAAACCATGATTTGCTCTCAAACTTTCAGATTTCTCTAATGATTTCTGTTTCTTCTAAACTTATATTTAATTATTTGTCTGTGGTAGTTATTTAAGAAGTTGATCATTGGCATGTAAGCAGTGTTATAGGCAAGTCAGTAGTTTAACAGTCCCCTGATGCGCGTTCTAAATGGATGTGGGATTACAGAAGTTCAAGAGCAGTCCTTTTTTGCATCTATTTTGAAATGCTCCTTGAAAATTGATCATTCCAGAGCAAGCACAAGTATGTGAAGATAAGAAACAAGCTTTCCCACATTATGCAAATTCCCGCCCAAGTCAGAGAATGTCACTTCACGTCTGGAGCTGAGAGAGTTTGCACATTTGAACTTCACAGAGTTCAGCTCAGCTCTCTGTTTCTTTATTTCCTCCTCAGTAATTATTCTTAACTGTAGCATTGTAACTCTAAGATACATGTGAGGAAGTGCATACAAAATCAATCTTCACTTAGGCTTTCTTTGGATTTTTTTTGTCTATTGCTCCCACTAATGAGTAGGTTATGACATTTAAATGTGCTTACTTGTGGGGCTCAATTCAGTCATTTTTAGAGGTTAAGGGATCATTTAAAATACAGGCTGTGGCAAATGAGTCCTGTGACTGAGACAAGCTCTTCTAAGTATTGTTTCTGTTCAGTGTCAATCTAATTGTGGAAAAAAAGAAATACATCTGCAAAGTAAAAAAACTTTATTTTTACTGACAGTAGGACTAGTATGTACAATGTCTGATGTACAAACATAAAATGACACTGTTTTATTTTAAAATCTTTTAAAATCCAAAGAAATAAATGAGAGGAGACTTGAAGTACAATTTGATAACAAATTACAAATACACTTCATCAAGACAACACACTCCATGAAGCATCCATGGAAAAGCCTGATAGTTTGCCTTCACCCACCTTGGTGGAAAAAAAAAAAATGGCACAGATTGAAGTTCATTAAAGATCTGCAGTGAAAACAGGTGTTGTTTGTTCTTTGGCTGGGCTGATTTGTTTTGATTAGTCTCTAGAAAGATCTGTGTCCCTACTCGTTTGTTTATGCCAAATATAGGGGGGTTTTCACTGGAAAGATGAGAAACTGGGGCAGAGCTAAGTTTCTTCTGCTACACAAAAGAAACACATAAGAATTGGAAGAGGTGAGCTTCAAAGAGACAGTTGTGCTGCTTCTGTTGTATGTGAAGGCGTGGTATTGTCAACTAGACAGGACTATACACATCTTTCTTTCTCCACTTGTGGCAGCGAGACTGATTTTCCAGGGTACTTCTGCAAGCAAAAGAGCCACTGAGGTCTATAAACTGCTATATGTCTTATGGCAAGTGCTAGCCTGGTCCCTTCCAACCCCAGATTATTCTGTGATTCTGTGAATCCTTCAGAGAAATTGTAACTTCAGTAAAGTCAGTGAGAGCTATCATCTCACTGATTTGCAGGGAGACAGAATTTCATACCCACTCTGAAGAGCTTATCTTTGAGATGAAAAGCAAACGCTAACAAAACCAGTCAGGTAAACAGTCACTCTTTGTCTGACAATGACTCCCTTGTGTGGAACTGTCTCTGCAGTAGAATGGGGTGGAATAAACTAAAATAGAAGAAAACTGAATTAGTTTGCTTTTCTCTTGCACCAGCTAACCGGGGAGATAGAGCTAAAGAAAACTACACTATCATAAAAACTACACAGTGCTTCAATGAGTTGCTTTTTGGAACACTTGCCCTCTATCAGGATGACGTTTTTGGGAACATGATTATGAGAATTCAGGAAGGACTGGCTGAGCCAACAGTGGGCTTGGTGGCTAGGTTAAAACATGTAACAATCTACTCAGTCTTGACATGTTGTTATTAAAAATGGAGAAAGTAAAATGCAGCATGAAATGGCAAATCTGAAGAACTGCCTACATTTTTTAATAATTTAGTAAAATGGCTCATTATAGTAAGGTGAATACTGTTTACATGTTTCCTGCATGAGAGATATGTTGCCCTTTAAGGTATTTAAAAACTAAAATTTCTTCCATATTTTCCCAATTCAGTGATAATCTACTGAAGTGAAGATTTATACATATGAATTTAGTAATCCTGGAAAGCTTCAGGGTTACTCAGTGAGATAAAGGGCTGTTTGTACCTGATAATTAATTTAAAACAAGTAGAAGTCTTAAAATTTCTTCTGTAGGTAACCTGCATGATGAGGGAGTTAAATGGATAGAATTAGAGGGAAGTAAAATCTTTTGAACTCCCAAGTAGGACATTAAAGCAAAAGAATTTGCAAGGAGTAATAAAAAAAATATACATTATTTTTAAACATTATTCCTATTGTCTTTGTGTTATGACATGAAATTACAAGCATGTTTAGCACATTAACTTCTATATTTTTTGGGGGTTTGTTTTGTTTTGGTTTGGTTTTTTAGGGGGTGGTATTTTTTTTTTAGTTTTAAAACTGAATATTAGAATATAATTACAGTGTTTTAATGTAATAGCTCAAAAAGCTTCACTGTGCCCTTTAAGACACTAACCTTATGGAAATAAAACCAGAGTTTACTGCAGATTCTAGGATCAAGACTTTATAGGTCATTTATCCTGTGAAATGTAAAGCCATCTTAGAGTAGTTTGGACAGAACCTTTGGTTACAACGACCAGTGGGCTGCTGAAGTAATCGCTGTGGACCCTTGCAAAAAAATGTATCTTGATGGATGGCTGGGTAGCTTTTCTGCTTTACAATTTTATAGCAGGAAAGCAGACACCTTAAACATGTTGCTGTCAATTACATCCATAAGATAGATCTACCATTTTTACTTCTTTGCTGGAAATGGTAGTTATGAATTTAAAGGAAAACAGTGTTCAATTATCTTGAACAAAATCAAAGCTTTTAAAATTTCAGATGTAGCCACAGATTGAATAGAAGCATAGATAAAACTAATCCCATGAAAGTACAGGAAAACTCACAGAATCCATGAAAATCTTTCAGACTGCTGTTCTTGTAAAGTGACAGCACTGGAGACAATAGCTATATACTGAATGAAGGAAAAGCTGGTGAAAAGGTGGCGAAAATGTGGAAAGGGAGGAGACAGAGTTTGGAGTGTTTGAAGTGATCACACTATATTGCTATAATTTGTGGAACAGTCCCATTTCATTTGCATTAGGTTAATGAGAAAACCAGTTAAAAGGGGAAAATCATTGACATCCCTGTCATAGGACTCAGTGCTGTCCATATTTAAAAGAAAATATATATATGGTTGAACGCTGTATCTTTCATATTCAGCATATAAGGTTTGGGTCCACTTTAGCAAACAGAATAATATTAATAAAATGGGACTAAAGACACTATTGCATCATTTCCCAAACTAGGCACAATAGTGAAAGAAATGTAGTTTCTGACAGTTACTCTTCTGGACTGTATAAGTGCACTAAACAAATACTATGGACAGAGGTCAAGCAGGTGAGAGATTTCACATATTGCACAAGAACTGTTGAAATAATAACTCTGAAAAACCTGAAGAACAAAATACTAGGAACAAATTAAAACAGGTCAAAAGAGTAATGAAAAACTAGCAGCAATGTCGATATGCAAACTGTTGGTACTGATGATAACTTTGAGATATCACTCAAAAGTAAATACTAAAATTGCAGAAGAGGATAGTTCAGGTTTGAAGGACTGCACAATAGTGATGACTGAAACATTAGCCATTTCAGTCCTGCATAAAGTGGATATACTACAGACAGGAGTTATTTCACAGAATCACAGAATTGTCATGGTTGGAAAGGACCTTTTAGATCACCAAGTCCAGCCATACACACAAAATCCTCCTACAATCTCAGCCACAAGAGCATGCCACTAGAGCTTGCCCTGAAGTGCCATATCTACATGTTTCACAAATACCACCAGGGATGGTGGCTCAGCCACCTCCCTGGGCAGGTTGTTCCAGTGCCTGACCACTCTTTCAGTAATTCTTCTGAATATCTAATCTAAACCTCCTCTGCCGCACTTCATACCATTTCCTCTGGTCCTGTTGTTTTTCACTTGGGATAAGAGGCCAGCACTCGCCTATCTACAACCTCCTTTAAGGCAGCTGTAGAGGGCAATGAGGTCTCCCATCAGCCTCCCCTTCTCCAAACTAAACATGCCCAGTTCCCTCAGCCCCACCTCATATTACTTGTTCTCTAGACCCCTCATCATCTTAGGACCTCTCCTCTGGACACACTCCAGCACTTCAATGCCTTTCTTGTAGTGAAGGGCCCAGAACTGAACACAGTACTCAAGGTGAGGTCTCGCTTGTGTGGAGTACAAAGGCACAATCACTTTCCTACTCTTGCTGGTGATGCTGTTCCTGATACAGGCCAGGATGCTGTTGGCCTTTTTGACCACCTGGGCACATTACTGGCTTATGTTAATCCAGCTGTCCACCAGCATCCCTAGGTCCTTTTCTGCTGGGCAGCTCTCCAGCTACTCTTGCCCAAGCCTGTAACATTGCCTGGGGCTGTTGTGACCGAAACACAGGACCTGGCATTTGGCCTTATTGAACGTCGTAAAATTGGCCTTGGCCCATCTATCCAGCCTGTCCGGGTCCCTCTGTAGAGCCTTCTTACCCTCAAGCAGATCAACACTCCCACCTAGTTTGGTGTCATCTGCAAACTCACTGCAGACGCACTCAGTCCCCTCATCCAGATTATCGATAAAGATATTAAACAATGCTGACCCCAAAACTCAACCCTGAGGGACACCACTGGTGACCGGCTGCCAACTGGAATTCACACCATTAATCACAACTCTCTGGGCACAACCATCCAGGCAATATTTTACCCAGTGGAAAGTACACTTGTTTATGCCATGAATCACCAGCTTCTGCAGGAGAATGCTATGGGAGACAGTGTCAAAGGCATCACCAAAGTTCAGATAGACAACACCTATAGCCTTCCCCCCATCCAGAAGGTGGGTCAAAGAGTCATAGAAAGTGATCAGGTTAGTTAAACAAGACCTCCCTTTCATAAACCCATGCTGGCTGGCCCTGATCCCTTGGCTGCCCTGCACTTGCTGTGAGAGCTCACTCAAGATGATCCTCTCCATGATCTTTTCTGGTACCAAGGTCAGGCTGACAGGCCTGTGGTTCCCCAAATTCTCCTTGCAGCCCTTCTTGTAAATGGGTGTCACGTTAGCTATCCTCCAGTTGTCTGGTACCTTCCTTGTTGACCAGTATTTTTGATAAATGATGGAGAGACTTGGTGAGGTATCCTGCCAGCTCCCTAAGTATTCTTGGGTGAATCCCATCTGGCCCTACAGACTTATGTATGTCTGGGTGCAGAATCATAGAATCACAGAATGGTTAGAGTTGGAAGGGACCTTAAAGATCATCAAGTTCCAATCCCC
>VXBW01002572.1:73122-194824 GCA_013400375.1 Thinocorus orbignyianus
CTTTTTTTGTTGTCCCTTATGTTAGTGGCCAAGTTGAGCTCCAGCTGGGCTTTTGCCTTCCTAATTTTCTCTCTGTATAACTTAATGAGATCTCTGTACTCCTGAGTTGCCTGTCCCTTTTTCCAAAGCTGGTAAACCCTCCTTTTTTCCCTAAGTCCCATCAAGAGCTCTTTGTTCAACCAGGCCAGTCATTTTCCCTGCCCTTTAATCTTGTGACACATGGGGACAGCCTGATCCTGGGCCTTTAAGATTTCCTTCTTGAAGAGTGTCAAGCCTTCCTGGACCCCTTTGCCCTTTTGGACTATCTCCCAAGGGACTCTCTCAACCAGTGTTCTGAACAGGCCAAAGTCCACCTTTCAGAAGTCCAAGGTGGAGGTTTTGCTAACCCTACTCCTTACATCACTAAGGATTGAAAACTTGACCAATTCATGATCACTAAGCCCAAGATGGCCTCCAACCACATCTTCAACTATTCATTCTCTGTGTGTGAAAAGTAGGTCTAGCAAGGCACCTCCCCTGGTAGGCTCACCTGCCAGTTGTATAAGGAGGTTATCTTCCATACACTCGAAGAACCTCCTAGCCTGTCTGCTCTCTGCTGTTTTATATTTCCAGCAGATGGCCGGCAGGTTGAAGTTCCCAACCAGAACAAGGGCTGGCAATTGTGAGACTTCAGCCAGCCACTTCTAGATTACTTATCTGCCTATTCATCCTTGTTGGGTGGTCTATAGCAGACTCCCAGCACAAAATATCCCTTATTTGCTTTCCCCTTCATCCTTATCCATAAACACTCGACTTTAGCATCACTAGAGTCAAGCTCTAAACAATCAAAACACTCCCTAATGTATAGAGTCTCACCCTTGTCTCACTTTTCTCGTTTATCCCTTTTGAAGAGCTTGTAGCCATTCATTGCACCATTCCAGTCATGACAGTCATCCCACCATGTTTCCATGATGACAACTACATCATAGCTGTCCTGTCTTACAATGTCTTCGAGCTCATCCTGTTTGTTGCCCATGCTACATGCATTAGTGTAGATGCATTTGAGCTGGGCTACCACCCCCATACTTGGCCCTTTATCCCTAGACTCATTACTGGCGGGGCCTGATTTTATCCTCTTCCACCTTCAATTTTAGTTTAAAGCTCTGTCCATGAGCCCTCTGAACTCTTGCCCTAGCTTCCATTTCTCCCTGCAGGATAGAGTTTTCCCATCCATTGTGAGCAGGTCCAGTGTCCTGTAAATCAAACCATGATCAAAGAACCCAAAGTCCTGCTGATAGCACCAGTTTTGGAGCCAGGCATTTCAAGATAGTTGGGATTTCCTTAAATTTTTCTACATGATAATAAACAAATACAAGTTTCACATCCAAATAAAATCAAACTAATTCTGTCTTCCTTCTTCACTCCTATCATTATGTCAGCAGAACATATTGATAATATAAAAACAGGTTGTCCCAACAGAATTTAATTATATCAAGCCTCATTCACTGCGTAAGTAAGGACAAATTTGACCAGAACAATATAACTGAGCAAGAGAAATTAAACTGAATAAAGTGTTACATGGCTATAATTAGTCCTTATCCAGAGAATTATCTTGGATATTTTTGCAACTCACCAATTACAAGAAGTAGATATGCCTTAAGAAGCTGTCTGTTCCAACTGTTCTTACAATTTCAAAACAAGTAAAAAAAATCATATAAGGAAAAAATAATCACAAAAGATATATATATGCCTTTATGACAGCAACAGTCTTAATCAAGAAATGCCAATCTTCTTTAAAATCCGTAACACTTTCCTTGGATTTTCATTACATACTCCTCAAAGTATCCAAGTAATACCTGGAAATCTGTTTGTTTTCTCAGCCTTACTCAAAAATATTTTAACTTCTTTCTTTCTATCTTTGATAAGGTGATTTCATAAAATCAGAGAACTGTAGAGAAAAAATATTCTGAATTAAATACCATTATTACAGAAAGTGCAGACTATGGTAACAAAAAGAGATAGCCCTTGTAGAAAAATCACAAAAATCAGCACACTAAGGCATAAGATTGGTTAATATTCTTGACTGAATAAAGCAAGAAGAAGTTGTACTGAAAAAATTGAAGACACTGAAATTTTTATATATTTATATACATATTAGTTATATATATTTTTATGTATTTTTATGTATTTGTATATATTTATATATATTTCACTGAGAATTTTCTCTCTCACACACAAAATTTTCAGATTGATTTTGAATATCAGAAGAGTGTTTTGATTTTTCTTGTTCATGGTTCCTACATATTTTTTTAAAAGAAATAGAGTCATAAAATGAGTTTGGAATTTTAATTTTTAAAACCTCAACATTTTCCCTGTCTAGCAGAAGAGAGAAAAGGGGGAAAAGTTAATTTTTGCAGAGAAATTAATTAGTATCTGTACTTTCTCCCTTTTTATTAATTTTCCAAGAATATATGATCTTGTGCATATCTAATACAATTATACAATTTTTGTGAAGCAGAAAGCAGAAAATTCTTTGTAAAAATCCTGAAAATCAAAATGTAAATGATAAATGGTCCGCAAGTTAGGGACAGGTTCAGCCACGTTTTTCAAGGAGTATAAACTCACTTCATTTGTCCAGATGACTTAATTGCAGATTATTTGGTAAGATATGAACAGTGCTGAACTGGAAACTTACTGTTTATTTTTCCAGCAGAAACTCAGGTATTTTGGAAGAAAATAAGGTACCAAAAATGAACACATTTCCTAGAAATCTTTAATAAGCCACATTTCAATATGAAAGGAAATGGAAAAATGTATTTGAATACAGAATTTAAATAGTCATACATGCCTATAAATCAAAAGTGGAATCTGAATATATAATTCATACCTCAGCTGAGATACTGAGTAAAATAAGCTTTTTTTAGCACTATCTCCCATGTTATTTTATGAAAGAAAATCATCAGCAGGCAAGAGAAATGTTAACCTACCAGTGTTGATGTCTGTCCTGACCAAGGTACTTTTCACATCTCAATGATTGATTCTATGATGTTATGAGTTAATCTGCAGTGTCAGTTGTCTATTCCTATTTTTCTCTGTTATGATGACATTCCTCTTCCTGCAGCATAGACTTTTTTTCCTGATTAACTTCTGCTCATGCTTTTAGCAAAAGGAGCTCAGTATTTTTGCAAAGTGTACTAGTACTAATAAACATTTTTTGAGCCCAGGTGCTCAGGACTACAGCAGCAGTGTTAATCAACAAACGCCAATCTTCTTTAAAATCCCTACCGCTTTCCTTGAATTTGCATTACTTATTCCTGTCCTCAAAGTATCTGCTGCAGATACAGAATTTAGAAATCCACGTGCAAAGTTACTTTGAAATCTGGGCTCTTTAGCAAAAACTACAAATAGGGAAAGAATTAAAAAATGGCCTATTAGAGAACTGCCTAACATATATTACACTAGTTAATAGCAGTGTAGATGTAATATATGTGACAGGTTCCTGAAGCCTGGTTGTCCCTGTCCAGTCTCTGCAGGGCTCCTTTCACCCTCCCAACAGGTTCAGTTCCCCAGGGTCATCATTCCCTGCCCCAGTGATACCGCAGCAGGACTGGACTCCAGCTCTCCACAGCTCTGCCCTGTTCAGCCACAGTGCCCATGACACCAAGCCCACCTGTGGACCCACAACCCAGTGAAGCCTCAGTCTGTCCCTGCCCTCTGGGAGGTGCCTGATACCTGTGTCTGCCCCAGTTTCCCCTGGTTACCCTGCTTCTGACTGGGTTAACGGGATGGGTTCTGGCTGCCAGGCTCTGTTCTGACTGTTCGCCAGAACACAATGCACCACAATGCTGACAATCAGCTCCTACCATGTCCAGCTTAAGCACTGAGCACCACAAAGCCTGACCCACAGATGTTTAAAGCCTTGTCCCTCTAATACCTACTGAGGGACTAGCCTGGTACCAGCCTCTGAATACCTCTCCCCAGCAATGCTGACTCTTTGCCCAACCCCAGTGAGCCCACCTGGCCTCCTGAACTCATCGTGGGTAACCTGATGACATTACCCCCAGTTCCAGTACCAAGTGTCCCCTGCCATGTCCCTTTCCCAGTTTGCTCTCCCTGCCCTGGCTCTGTGTCCCTTGGGAGACCCCTGCAACAGCGCACAACAATTAAATCTCTCTTGTGAGCCAAATCTGTGTGACCTGACAACATGATCATATCTCAACTTCCAAATATCTCACATATGTCAGCTTCCAAATAGTGTGGCATACAAATCATCAGACCTCTCTAAGACTCCCTGCATACACGTACACTAATAAATTTAACACTGGTGGTGACTGGCCTCATCCATACTATTACATTCCTTAGACTCCACATTCAGGTTGTCTAACACGCATGCCATGTTGTTGGTGGTATTTGACTAATTAATTCCCAAAATCTGTATCCAGGACCAATGAGGTTGGGCAGGACAGAGAGCCAGAAGCCAAGGCTGAGAGATGCTGGCTGGACAACAAAGCAGCGAGGGGTACAGTTCTCAACCAAAAGAGCAGACGCAGGGATGGTGACAGGTGCTATCAGGAGCGTAGCAACTATCAGGCAAGTCCACAGTGACCAGGCATGCCCAAGTTCAAGTTGGGAAGTCAAGATTGGTGCCAACAATATGGGTGACCTGTCGAAACACATTGGCAAGCAGCTCAGGCAAAGACTGGGTAGGAGCGTTTGAGTTCCTGAGCAGAGGGGAAAGAGCCTTCTCGGTCTGCTTTCTCTCAATAACCTGATCCCAGATGACTCAGCTACACCACATCAGCGCCAGGTTGGGGCACCAGCAGCTGAACCCCTGGAGTGAGGAGAGGGTGTGCTCAGGGCCATGACACACTGCTTGAAAATTGCATTATAACAACTGAAGAGAGTTGTTATAACAACTGAACAGAGACAACTATGCTCCAAAGTCAGGGGCATCCCTTGGCATTATTCAGTATGTTAGTACCGACAGACACCTTAATTCTATGGATACCCTCATCTCAAGTTGTGTCACAGTAGAAATATGTTTAATGCTTCTACAGTACTGAAGATAAATAAAATTCTCATATTTTTTCCCTGTTTACAGTAAAATCCATGTAGTCACAGTAGGTCTCCTATAATGTGGATATAGAGGTAACTCCCTGGAAGTAACACAGAAACCACTTACTGATTCAACANGGAAATCTGTTTGTTTTCTCAGCCTTACTCAAAAATATTTTAACTTCTTTCTTTCTATCTTTGATAAGGTGATTTCATAAAATCAGAGAACTGTAGAGAAAAAATATTCTGAATTAAATACCATTATTACAGAAAGTGCAGACTATGGTAACAAAAAGAGATAGCCCTTGTAGAAAAATCACAAAAATCAGCACACTAAGGCATAAGATTGGTTAATATTCTTGACTGAATAAAGCAAGAAGAAGTTGTACTGAAAAAATTGAAGACACTGAAATTTTTATATATTTATATACATATTAGTTATATATATTTTTATGTATTTTTATGTATTTGTATATATTTATATATATTTCACTGAGAATTTTCTCTCTCACACACAAAATTTTCAGATTGATTTTGAATATCAGAAGAGTGTTTTGATTTTTCTTGTTCATGGTTCCTACATATTTTTTTAAAAGAAATAGAGTCATAAAATGAGTTTGGAATTTTAATTTTTAAAACCTCAACATTTTCCCTGTCTAGCAGAAGAGAGAAAAGGGGGAAAAGTTAATTTTTGCAGAGAAATTAATTAGTATCTGTACTTTCTCCCTTTTTATTAATTTTCCAAGAATATATGATCTTGTGCATATCTAATACAATTATACAATTTTTGTGAAGCAGAAAGCAGAAAATTCTTTGTAAAAATCCTGAAAATCAAAATGTAAATGATAAATGGTCCGCAAGTTAGGGACAGGTTCAGCCACGTTTTTCAAGGAGTATAAACTCACTTCATTTGTCCAGATGACTTAATTGCAGATTATTTGGTAAGATATGAACAGTGCTGAACTGGAAACTTACTGTTTATTTTTCCAGCAGAAACTCAAGTATTTTGGAAGAAAATAAGGTCCCAAAAATGAACATATTTCCTAGAAATCTTTAATAAGCCACATTTCAATATGAAAGGAAATGGAAAAATGTATTTGAATACAGAATTTAAATAGTCATACATGCCTATAAATCAAAAGTGGAATCTGAATATATAATTCATACCTCAGCTGAGATACTGAGTAAAATAAGCTTTTTTTAGCACTATCTCCCATGTTATTTTATGAAAGAAAATCATCAGCAGGCAAGAGAAATGTTAACCTACCAGTGTTGATGTCTGTCCTGACCAAGGTACTTTTCACATCTCAATGATTGATTCTATGATGTTATGAGTTAATCTGCAGTGTCAGTTGTCTATTCCTATTTTTCTCTGTTATGATGACATTCCTCTTCCTGCAGCATAGACTTTTTTTCCTGATTAACTTCTGCTCATGCTTTTAGCAAAAGGAGCTCAGTATTTTTGCAAAGTGTACTAGTACTAATAAACATTTTTTGAGACCAGGTGCTCAGGACTACAGCAGCAGTGTTAATCAACAAACGCCAATCTTCTTTAAAATCCCTACCGCTTTCCTTGAATTTGCATTACTTATTCCTGTCCTCAAAGTATCTGCTGCAGATACAGAATTTAGAAATCCACGTGCAAAGTTACTTTGAAATCTGGGCTCTTTAGCAAAAACTACAAATAGGGAAAGAATTAAAAAATGGCCTATTAGAGAACTGCCTAACATATATTACACTAGTTAATAGCAGTGTAGATGTAATATATGTGANCAATCAGCTCCTACCATGTCCAGCTTAAGCACTGAGCACCACAAAGCCTGACCCACAGATGTTTAAAGCCTTGCCCCTCTAATACCTACTGAGGGACTAGCCTGGTACCAGCCTCTGAATACCTCTCCCCAGCAATGCTGACTCTTTGCCCAACCCCAGTGAGCCCACCTGGCCTCCTGAACTCATCGTGGGTAACCTGATGACATTACCCCCAGTTCCAGTACCAAGTGTCCCCTGCCATGTCCCTTTCCCAGTTTGCTCTCCCTGCCCTGGCTCTGTGTCCCTTGGGAGACCCCTGCAACAGCGCACAACAATTAAATCTCTCTTGTGAGCCAAATCTGTGTGACCTGACAACATGATCATATCTCAACTTCCAAATGTCTCACATATGTCAACTTCCAAATAGTGTGGCATACAAATCATCAGACCTCTCTAAGACTCCCTGCATACACGTACACTAATAAATTTAACACTGGTGGTGACTGGCCTCATCCATACTATTACATTCCTTAGACTCCACATTCAGGTTGTCTAACACGCATGCCATGTTGTTGGTGGTATTTGACTAATTAATTCCCAAAATCTGTATCCAGGACCAATGAGGTTGGGCAGGACAGAGAGCCAGAAGCCAAGGCTGAGAGATGCTGGCTGGACAACAAAGCAGCGAGGGGTACAGTTCTCAACCAAAAGAGCAGACGCAGGGATGGTGACAGGTGCTATCAGGAGCCTAGCAACCATCAGGCAAGTCCACAGTGACCAGGCAGGCCTGCCCAAGTTCAAGTTGGGAAGTCAAGATTGGTGCCAACAATATGGGTGACCTGTCGAAACACATTGGCAAGCAGCTCAGGCAAAGACTGGGTAGGAGCGTTTGAGTTCCTGAGCAGAGGGGAAAGAGCCTTCTCGGTCTGCTTTCTCTCAATAACCTGATCCCAGATGACTCAGCTACACCACATCAGCGCCAGGTTGGGGCACCAGCAGCTGAACCCCTGGAGTGAGGAGAGGGTGTGCTCAGGGCCATGACACACTGCTTGAAAATTGCATTATAACAACTGAAGAGAGTTGTTATAACAACTGAACAGAGACAACTATGCTCCAAAGTCAGGGGCATCCCTTGGCATTATTCAGTATGTTAGTACCGACAGACACCTTAATTCTATGGATACCCTCATCTCAAGTTGTGTCACAGTAGAAATATGTTTAATGCTTCTACAGTACTGAAGATAAATAAAATTCTCATATTTTTTCCCTGTTTACAGTAAAATCCATGTAGTCACAGTAGGTCTCCTATAATGTGGATATAGAGGTAACTCCCTGGAAGTAACACAGAAACCACTTACTGATTCAACAAAGATAAGTAATCTGTTTCATATTTCTCTATATTTTTAGCTTTATTTGTAGCTTTTCCTATATTTGTAGCAGCTTGGTTACTTGTTAACTCTATTATTTTTCCACAGATAGGTTCCTTCTTTCATGTGAAACCTGAATTAAAAAATAAGACCATAACTGAGCTGGGTGATCCTGATCATGGGTGAATAGCTCAGTTAATGGAAGCCAGTTAAGATACCAGCTCAGACATAAATTGTCTATTTGTTGTGCCAATTTTCACCATAAAGAATTTCTCCTAGTTTTCTCCTCCATATTCTCAATGTTCTTGTCCATATATGTATTAGTTTTTCTCATCAAAGAGTCTGAAAAAGACAGATCTCTAAGGCTTTTATTCTGAAGATTATCTTTCAATAGAGTCCTTAATGTACATTGTTCAATAATCTTGTCCTTAAAACCACGAGTTTTGTAATTTATTTCTTTAAGTCTAAAAGTAAGGATAAAAGTGTTGTGATGACTGATATGTCTTAGTAGGGATTCACAAAGAGGAAATGTTTGCCACTGTTATAACGTGGAAACCAAGATGTTTCTGAGTCACTCAAGACAGGAAAATGAATGAAGAGGCAGAATTTGTAGTTGCACGTACATGGTGAATATGAATAATTGACCTATATATGCATTGAACTCTCCTCAGATTCTACTGATACTTAGCTCCAGGAACAAGTAATTTTTCTGCCTAAGGTAAGGACAGCTTTATGGGAAAAAAGTGCTTATAGTGCTATTTTGTAAGTTCTCATATAACCAAGCAACACCAGTCAGACTCTACATCACATAACATTTTGACTTAAAACAGATGAAAATATTATTATTAAGGAATGGGCTTTGTGAGGCAGCATTTGTGCAGTGAAGGGGAAATTATCCTTAACCCTTTTATGCAGTGAATGTGAAGGTAAGATGTGCCAATGGGTCAGTGAAGGACAGGGACTGTTCTGTCTGATATATCTTTCACTGCAGCAAAAGGCAAGGTAGTCCAGTGTAATACAGTGAGACCCATGTTTATTATTCTCATCTGTATTTGAAAGAAGAAAAGCTTAGAATATATGGATTTGTCTAGAAAAACAAAGAGAAAACTGAGGCACAGATGGGATAAAAAACTTCATGAGACAAAAAGATTGTTGCAAAGGGATAAGTTTCCCTTCAATCAGTACAGAAAAATAAGTGAACTGCCCCAGCACAGAACTGCTAGTACAGATAGTAGCTGAAGGGAAAAAAACCTAACATTTTTAATGGGACACATGATTAAATCACTAATTTTTTTATGGTATTGGATGTTATAAAGGTAGCAAGAGAAATATTTTAAAAAAATAATAGAAAAATATCTGCAAGAAAAGATTTACTTACTTAAAACTACTTGATTCTGCCTCCAGCTAGAGATGAACTAGATGATATTTAAGGTCCCTTCCAGTTCTATATTTAACACCAATTCTATCACACATGGGGAGAATGTTGTTTGGATTTTTGGTGATGTTTTTTCATAGCATGTTCATTAAAACACATTTGTGTTTTATTTTGCTTCTGTGTTTGTGTTTCGGATTTTTTAAAGCTGTCTTTATTCCTTGTTCCAATCTAGTCAAGATATTATCTCAATACCAGAACTTTCACTCAGTTGATCTAAGCATAATTACTTGCAACTACTTCCACAGGATTGCTTGAAGAGCAGTTTGAGTCATAAAATCTTTGATGGACCAGTGCATTTTGTTTCTTGGAGGAGTAGTGTGTGGGATGAGCATGTTCAAGATCTTAAGTCAGTGTTCATAGTTTTCATTGCATAGAATGGTTTTATCTCTACAAAGTGCCTCTAAGCTAACAACTGCACAATCTCCTGTCACAGTACTTGCATGTTTAAGCAGAAAAATAAATGGGAAAAGAAATTCTTCTGTGTTTGACTTAATAAGGTCTCAGCTAAGGACAAAGTGTTTCTTGCTCCTCTAGTCAGTGAGTGGGAAGGCAGACAGTGTCTCTACTTCTTATATAGTTTATGCATTTTTGCATTTGACAATTCCTGGGAAAAAAAAACCAACATAAAATTAGTTCTTTAGTTGGGCACAGGAACACTGTACAATTTTGCCTATGTAAATAAAGCAACTTTTCTCCCCAGAATTTGTTTTCTTGCTTCCAATGAAAGACTGCTTACACAGTTTCTGCTCAATGCTCTCAAAACACTGTATTCATCAAAAGTAGTATATTGCTGTATGCATGCACTTCATTCCTGACAGAGGGTGAACCGAGTATTGCCATTCGCTTGGGCAATGCTCATATACAGTGTTCTATGCATCATCTTTATTTTTTACTCAAATTTAAAGTTCTGTAGTTATGTTAATTTGAGTTTTAATTTCCATCTATGGTTTTAATATCACAAAAAGCTAATATCAGAAACACACATTTTTCTATGTCTTATTTACTGCAGTCATTTTAATTTTCCTTAATAGATAGAGCATAAGCCACAATAAGAGGCATTGCATCAGCTAAGAGTGGCCATAGCTCTGTTTCAGTATGGCAACTCTTCTACTGCTATGTATTCTGTGTAAAAAATTACAACCTCAACAAATAATAAACCCACCATTATAATTTTATTTTTTTTTTTTTTTTTAGGAAAAGGTAGTCCTAAAGGTCGAATTTTAAATTTTCCTTCATTTTTGATTCCAAAAGTGATATATCAGAATGTGACAGTATGACTTTGCTGAAGAAATAGGTGACAAATACCAAGTTCTAATTTAAGTGTCTATGAGAGTGTCACCAGTACAATCATAAAAATTATAACCGTGGCAGTGGCAAAAGCTTATAATTCACTTTTAAAAAAGTAAAATGGAAGAGCTCTTGCATTAAATTTAACCTTAAATCTCTCTGTGCACTAATTTAAAGTCCTAAAGGAAAATGCAAAGTCTGCAGAACTGAAAAATGTGTATTGTAGCAGGAATCTGCATTTAAAAGTAGATTTTAATTTTATTTTTTTTTTACTTTTTTGGTAACACAATCAGACCTGTTCCACTTCACTGAAATAATTTAATATGCACTCAACAATAGAAATAGTATTTCGTAATACAAATAACCTTCCCAATGCAAATCTACACAACCTTATAAAATATTTAACTGTATTCTCCAAAGTTGCACAAGATAAGTGATGTAGTTAAAATCTGAGTCTGGTTCTACACCATATTTCTATTAAAGCAAATTTGTCTAACCTTCTGAATCTGAAAGAGTTTTCTTGCATCATGCCCTTGTTGCTTTTTTGCTGGAGGCAGTCTACTTCACAACTAGCCTGTATCTCCTAAAAAATTCAATGGTAACTATACCAAAAAAGCATGGCACCAAATATCTGGGGTTTTTACCTGTTATACTACTCTAATTGTTCTATAAGGAATTGTCTGATAGGGTAGCAATATTAGGAGGACCTTATGAAAAAAAGATCTCTAGGGTGTTGTAGTAAGGATTATGTATATGTTCAGACAGATATATTGCAATCTGTTAAAAGTTTTGAAAGAAGTCACTAGAGAGCACTTAGCAGGAGCTACAAACATCCTCAGTATTGAACAGATAAGGCTATTCAAGCCCTTCAATGTCGCCTCCGGAAACAAGCCCGAGAAAGCTTGATTGAGTTCAGAATATTTTAGCTTTTATGTTCACAAACTGATTCTACCAGAACTGTAAAAATGAAGCTTAGCTGACAAAGTTGGCCGCAACTGTATTTTTCACAGCAAATGAAGCATTACTTGCTTGCTATAACTAAAAGAATAAGGAACAAATGGGATATAAAGTAAATCTCAAGCTGCCAGAAATTTAAAAGGACATTTAAATCACAGAGTCTGTTCATTCTTACTTGATTTCAGTAAGGCTTTTTATATTAGTTGCACCTGACTTTCATGAAATCACGAAATCGACAGAGTTGGAAGGGACTTCTAGAGATCATCTAGTCCAACTCTCCAGCTAAAGCAGGATTGCCTAGAGCACATTACTCAGGATTGCCTCCAGGTGGGTCTTGAAAAATCTCCAGAGAAGGGGACTCTACAACTTCCCTGGGTGGCCTGATACAGTGCTCTGTCACTGAGTGCCAGTCTGAGGACTTTCTGAGATGTTTTTTGTTGTTTGCATCAATCTCAAATGAAAACATGACAATATCAATACTGGAACATATGGAAATTGGCTTAAGACTCTCAAGCATTACTTTTCATTTTATATTATCATAAGGTCTGTGAGAAGATTGTTTTTCACTTTGCTTCTACCGGAGTCAGTAACTAACTGTTCTCCTAAAGAGTACCCACCAGTGGCATAACCCAAAACAGTGTTTTTGGTATACTATATAGTTCCCTCCCCTCCATAGCTGACATTTCAGTATCTAAATCATTGCATCAATAAGCTGAGAAGAAAATTTTTTTAACACACAAACTCACTCTAAGACAGATATGTGATGCATTTTATTAGATATATAGTCTTTCTTGGGTAGAAAAACATTATTTTTTTTTCCCCCAGTAGTCCCCTGCATCATTTGATAACTGTTTTACAAAAATGGAGAAAATATGTCTTCATATTTTTTTCTATCAGTGTATTTCTATGTATGTGGGCACAATATGCCTCAGGAACTGATTCTATGACTAGGCTGTGAAGACATCTGGGAATCCAATGAACATGTGGAAGAACATCTGCCTTCGTGTCTGCCTTTTTACCTTAAGGTAAAAATTTCAAAAAATTATCCATTTGTGATGAATTTCAAGAACAATTATAATGAAGTGACAGAGAATTTCTAGTTTCATCCCAAGAGAGAAAGATTACAAATAGCACCCCGTAGCTGTGTAGCTATTTATAGAAGTTATATGTCAAGTACCATTATTTTAAATACATCTCTGCCATCTGCTCCAGCCCCAGAATTCAAAATGGAAAGATTCTGCAGTTATGATACATAAGTCTAAGATAAAATGTGTTTATAATCAAAACATTCCAGTCCAGCCTAGTCTAAAAAAATTATGTTATTAGTCATATGCCTGATGTTGCATCACAGACAGGAAGATTGTTGTAGCTTTCAAATGTCAATAGTAGCTTTATTAAAATGAAAATGTAATGCAAAACTCTAGTAGATAGTGGGCAAATAATTTTTATGCAAGGTTACTGCAAGATTCCTAGTAAAACTTGATGTTTTATCTCAGAATGAGTCACCTCATGCAGCAAATTACATGCGTGTATTATGAACTGCAGATGCAATGTCCACTCCTTCAATGGGATCATGAGTGGCAGGTTTGCTGCTTTCCTTGAAGCCTCAATACTTACATCCACACTGAATTCATAAGACCCATTTTTCATTACAAAAGAAACACATTTCTTGTTCCCTTACTTGCAGAAAGAAGCTTCAGAAAGTGACTCATCTGGATCCATAAGCTGCCTCCCAAAAGAGAAACAGCGTATGAAAAGCACAAAAAAATTGTACTACAAGAGCCTTTGTCATTGAACTGCGAATATGCATGTATATGGCACAGAAGTAGTAGTATAACTTTAAATAAGATACAGTTAAAACAAGACAAGCACTAAAAACAAACCACAAAAATGAAAGGGACTTAATTCTTCAGAATCTGAAAGAAAATGGGGTCAGTTGATCCTTCTGATTAAATCGAAGTTTTTTTTGATGAAGTTACACAATTTGACATTTACAGTGTTGTCTGTAAGAAGGAAAACACGGATACCTGTATGTGTACATGGTTAAAACACAATTTTCACTGTAATTCCCTAGGAATAAAGTTATTGTTATGACAATTTTTGCTTGTAAGTCACTTATTTTGCTAACTCTTAAATTCCATTCCACTTTCCAAATACACATGTTACCGACAAACATCACGAGATCTTATAATTGCACCACCCTTTTTATGCAAGATTTCCTTATTCTCAGTATTGAAGAGCAACTCAGTATCTAATTCCCATCTCTGTTTATAACATCTGAAAGCTGTGATTCTTAGAGTATGCCTCACAGTATAGTGGTATGCTGGGGGTTCATGGTAGTAGGCTTATTCCTTTCACACAAGAATAGCTTGTGAACAGTGGCTTACTTCTCTGCGTCAAAATGAAGAAGGGTTTATGCAAGAATGGTATTTATTATTACATGCACTATACCCATTGTGTTCCCTTTCCCCTTCTTTGTCTGCTGTGTAAGATCTCAAACCCCTATTTCAATGCTCCTCTCAGTGTGAAGAACTCACCTCCATTACCCCCATGAAAGGGTTCCTGCTGTGTTTTCAAAGAAAATGGCTGTGACTGCATTTCACTGGGAATTCAATTTCCTGTGTTTAAAATATTTTAGCTGTGAAAACACCTACAGGTCCTCTATTACAATGTCATAATAACAGCAGCCACTGATTATTGAGAAGGTAATCCCTGTAACACTTGGATTTGAGCAGTTCTTTACATGCAAGTACTCGGAAACTTTGAAGCTGAACATGACAGCAACTGCTAAGATACTGACAGGGTTAAACAATAATACAGCAGGTGATTCCCTTGCCTGCGATTTTGGATCCGCACACTGAAATACCCAGAAGGTTACTTATAAGTGCTTAAATCCCTTGGTGGATCTAGGACATAAAAATGATAGAATAGAGCAAGCCTAATGTTGCAGCAGCACCTTTACTGTTGTTATGACTGCGATCTGTCACTTGACTAGAACACTCAGTTAGGAAGAGTCAGGTGGTTTCCATATTACATTCCCTTCCTATGTAAATTCCTTTCTATAGCGAATAATAGGAAAAAATTTCTTTCGTTCATCAGCTGGCGTTTTTTTAGAAAGGGTTCAGGGGGATGTCATAAACTGCACATGAACATGGCTCCCTCTAGTGACTGCCTTTAGAGAACTTATTTTTCCCAGCCTTATTGGAAAAGGACATGTGGTTTGTGCCTTCAAACTTTTTCACATTTGTGTACAGAAAGCTTGTACATTTCACTCAATAAGTATAAAATGCACAGAGCAAGTGGGATTTCTTCTAGTCTGCAAAACAATACCAATTTTATTTATTTATTTATTTATTTATTTATTTATTTAATATTATAAGCTTCTTGGCCCAACCCTTTGTTTCTCTAAATCGAAAATTTCAACTTGCTTTTAGGGAACTTCTGCCAATTCATACCAAGCTTTAACGAGCCTCAAAAGGGTTTCTAACAAGCTCATTGGCAGGAGACTTGCATTTGCTACACAGAGTCTGCAATCCCAAAATGTCATAGGTATTTTCCAGTTTTTCCATTCAGTTACATAAGCCCCAAACTACACCAATTTTTCATTGTTGACTTTTTTTTTTTAAGTTATCGTTCAAATTCTCCATGAACTTGCATAAATTTTTACTGCACTTTTGTAAATATTTTTTTTTTTTTTTCCAAGCATATTTCAAGTAGCTGTTATGCAATCCTATATCACCATAGCAGGTCTTACCCTTCTAATCATGTTATTCCTTAGTTTCTGAATTTTCAAAATCATTCCATATCTCTCCAAAATCTTTGGTATAGGAGGAGTAACTCAGCAACAGCAAACCTTAAATTACATAATGAAGCTATGTGCTGTCTCCAAGCGTAATACAGAATTTGATGTCGCCACTGTACGCAATAGTATTACTTGTATACTGTTTTTTGTGTTTTGCTCTTATATTCTTCAATGCCTCTAAATCTATTCCTATTATACTTGTTTTAAGGCTGCTGTTACCATAGTGACATGCGCTGTGTGCCTAGCTATCTCTTTTTCTATCAGATAGTACTCATTTAGTAATATAGATACTGAAAAAATCCCTGCTTAAAGTGCTTCCAGATTTTCTCTGCATTACATAAAAGCCTTGGTTCAGTTGATGGCTTAAAATTGTTGATCTTTGGCTTCCCCATTCCTTGGGTAATTTTTCTGAGTTTTCTTTAGGCAATTGGGTTACTTGAAGCACTAACCTCTATACTGAAGATGCTGCCAAGTCCTCCTTGCAGTGCCGTCAATTCCAGACATTCTTTATACCTGCAGTTCATTGTGCAGAAGGGAAAACCTAATACCCATTAGATTCCTTTGCATCCATGACAGACTCAGAAAACACAGGAAAACTCAGCTGTTACAATGTTAATATATAATCTTCAACAGCCTGAGTTCAGTTCTACTAAAAGTAACACCAATTCTATCCAAGACTATAGATTTTCATGAAGGCTTCATTCTTCTTTATAGTTATAAGTAGATAAATCCTTATAGGAAGATGCAATTTCTGCTTCAAGATAATTATATTTTCTGTAAGTCTAAGCAACGAGGAACCTAGTTCATTATAGACTAATAGAAAACACTTTCAAAAGGTAAAAATAACATGTATTAAGGATAAGAAAGATCTAAGAGGAAAAACTAACATACAAGATTTTTTTCAAACCAAAAACTTGCAAAATAATAAAAATGAAAACTTCATTCATCTATTGTGCATCCTAGTATTACCATGGAACCTGATTTCCCTAAGTATATATACAGGGTTTTGTGAAATGTAAGTATTTTATAGATTAAGAGATTACTAATTATTATTAGCAGACTAATACAGCATTAATAACTTAGAAAATAGTATCAAAACTACAGAATCATGTCTATGTGAGATTCATAACTGAATTCAAACGAAAAAAAAAGTAATATGAACTCAGTGCATAGGTGGTATAGGATAATCACATTTTCATTGTAAAGATGTAGCTCTCGACAAACGAAATATTCTTGCAAATTGTGAAAGCTTGGGTCTTATAAAGGTGTTAGCGTCTGAAATTATATGGCATTTGCAGAGGAGGCATAGATTTCATATGACAAGATGGATCTGCATTTTTTTACCAGATGTTGGTAAATTCCTTTCTACATTTAATCCTAGAGAAAAGAAGAAAAAGTTAAATTTATCTTACAACTAAAATTGTAACTATACATGGAGGCTTACCCAAAATAACTCAAATGTAGATGCTTTGATTAGAAGCAGCTGTGAAAATACAGTAACATGTTCAATAGGGAGAAGACTGGGAGAATAAGCTGAGAAAATGTAATTATAAAACCAATATAAAAACCACCTAAACAAACTTCTCAGCCTCAGGAATGACAATTGAACTAAGGTTTCTTGTTTCTTGCTTATTGTCAAGTGGTAAACACGCTACAAGATCAATTATACTTAAGAATAGAATAGCAATAAACAGACTTCTAAAATAACATACACTCTTAAATCTTCTTTCAAAGAAAGGGATCCTTTTACTGACCTAAGTTAGATAACTGCATAACTGAAAACAAAATAGTTGTCCAGGCAATATGTTATAAAAGAGTAATGGAAGAGAAGAGATTTGTAAAGGGGATCTCAAGTGATGGAAGAGTCAGGATACAGAAATAATGCAAAATACATGTAAAAAGTACATAAAGTCAGGACATCAAACCTTTTTTTTTTTTTTTTTTGCAAAGACTCACAAGGTAAATCTGAACTAGAGTGTATGAACTGGGGCTAAAAGTCTCCAGTACAGGAAAGATACAGAAATACTGGAGGGAGTACAGTGAAGGGCCATGTAAAGGGATATGAAGTTGGTTAAGGGTTTGGAGCATCTACTGCATGAAGAGAGGCTGAGATGGCATTGTTCAGCCTAGAAAAGAGAAGGTCAGGGGGAATCTATCAATGTGTATAAATACCTGATGGGAAGGAGTAAGGAAGATAGAGTTATATTGTTCTCAGTGACATCCAGTGGCAGGAAGAGAGTCAATGAATACANAAGGGTTTGGAGCATCTACTGCATGAAGAGAGGCTGAGATGGCATTGTTCAGCCTAGAAAAGAGAAGGTCAGGGGGAATCTATCAATGTGTATAAATACCTGATGGGAAGGAGTAAGGAAGATAGAGTTATATTGTTCTCAGTGACATCCAGTGGCAGGAAGAGAGTCAATGAATACAAATTAAAACACAGGAAGTTCTATTTAAACCCAAAAAAAATCCATTTTACTGCGAGCGTGGTCAAGCTTTTGGACAGGCTGCTCAGAGAGGTTTTGTTGTCTCCATCCTTGGAGAAATTCAAGACTTGATTGGACACTACCTCGAGCAACCTGCTCTAGTTAGCTCTGTTGTGAACAATGGGACTGGATTAAATGATCCCTTCCAACATCAATAAGCATGCTATTCTGTGACATGTATTCACAGAATCAGAGACTTATATAGACAGGAAGGGATGTCTTGAGAGAGAGAGAGTTGACCTCTCTGGTCAATCTGTCAAGATATCTGACCATCCTCACAGTAAAAAGATTTTGCTTTAGTTCAGATATAATTTGATGGTCTATCAGTATTCACTAGTTATTTCTTCGTAAGCACACACAGAAGATTGCTTGTAGTTTGCTTTGTTATCTGTTTTAAAGATACATGATGTGGATGTTCAAACTATCTTCAAGATGAGTATATCATATCCTGAGCAAGTGCTCCAATTTCTAGGCTTGTATTTGCAAACACATGGAAGTACTAGTTGCTTTGCTCTGTGTTTTAAAAGAAAGGTGTGATATGGTCCTTTTTATAAAGAAAAAATAGGACTGACTGTCGAGGTTTGTTCTAGTCTATGAATTGTGATTGAGCACATGTATCTGAGGCTGAGTGATAATTCCTCCATCCCAGAAAAAAACTTTATATGAAGCCCACATTCATAAGGAAATTTTCTGAAGCAGAAGTTAGAAAAAACATCAATGTCTAATTCACAGAGGGCTCTTCACATAGCATTGGGTGGTGTAAATGCAGCTAAAAGCAACAAAAGCTCGAAGGCAAATTTACTTTAATAGGTTGCTTTCTGCGCAGGGGGTTACTGTTTTGAGCCATGTATAAGATATTTTTTATCGTGTCTTGTAGATGATGGCCAAAGATGTAGATTCAGAAATGAAATTAACTAGGTCTAACTTTATGTACTTATAGTATTAAACATCCACGTTTGGGTGGTTCCCTTTAGGTTTATTTTGCAGTAATTAAAACAAATGTTGCTTCAGAAATCACATATCATAGGTGTCGATTTTGATTCATGGATGAAGTGAAACTTGGGTGACTATCTCAGATGATAACTATATTCTAGATAACTAAAAAGAGGTGATAAGAATGTTTAAATATTAATGGGTTTGATGCTGTTAATGGAAAAAAAAAATGTGCACAAATATGTAGATAGGCTCTTTGGTTTTATTCCATGTAAGGGAAAACTGTAAATATTTCCCATTTCAAAACTTTTAGTTGAAGGTTCAGCTGAAAGAAAGGCACATTAATATTTTCAGTAGTGCTTTTTCATGTTTATTTTTTAATGTTTTTCAGGTATACTATATTTAAAAAAGTGGAAAACTAAAATTAATTTCTCAATATTTCAGTTAGTTAGAGTTGTGTCCCAGTTTACATTCAGCATTTACAAACAGTAACAGAGACAGAATATTTGTAATTAACTTGCCACTAAGTCAGAATAATATTTCGTCTTATCCAGTTCTCTTTTCAGTATCCCTGCATTGCCCTACAAAACTTATTTAAAAAAAAAAAAAAAAAGTAAAAAAAAGTCACCTTGCTTCATAAAATGTCATCTCTGATGCTATCAGTCACTTACTGTGTTAAGCAAGTTGATTTTATGAGCTGGAGAAAACCCATGGCTCATAAACTCAGCAGAGGTGAGTGAGTTATGACAGTTTTTCAAATACGTTAATGAAATTCCTAAAACATCAGTATGGTACATTAGTCTTCATAACATTTAGCTTTATTAAGCACACAGATCAGTGAGATGCTGTCTTGTATGCCAATTGTTTAGCGTCTTTAAAATAGCATCAGTTTTTAATTTGCTTTTTCCCCTTTAGCTAAGAAGAAACTTTAATGGTCACATTTTAAATTTTGGATGAATCTGAGAATTTTGTAGGTGTACATTGGAGCTAAGCCACATCTATTGACTTTAAGATGTTGTGAATGTGAAGATATTTGTTCCCTAATGCTAGTTCTAACATTGTCTTCACATATTGTTAATTTACAGCTCTTAACTTCTATTAAGTTTGGAAGTGCTCATGTGTTTCAAAATCAGTTTTGGAACTGTTTACTTTTCATTTCTGCCCTTGTGAAAGTGGAATGTGACATCATGATACCTGTCATCAAGGCATTGGCACTTCCGTGGTCAAAATGTAACAAAAAATTTTCAGAGGTAGAAGAATGGTAAGTTTTGAGTGAGATTTGAAATGAATATTCAGTAAAACATTTAAGAAATTCACCACAAATAAAAGAAACTGCATTTCTATTCTGAAAGTATCAAGTGACAATTTGAAATATGAGTAATTTTTCTCATAAAAACATTTATGCGGAGTATTTATTGACTGTAACAATAGAGAAAAATTAGGAAATAGTATAACAGTTTCCATTTGAATTTGGATAAATTGTTTAAAAAAAGTTAAGTCATTTTGCCAATCACATAACAAATTGGTTGTTAATGAAGAAAATGTTCTCTCTTTATACCAGCCATAAACAATAGACCACACTGTGCTGTACTTTGCAACACAGAAAAATACCTCTCTACTTTGATTTTTATGTGCCTTTGTTCTCTTCCTTGCTTTGTTCTTTTTAGTTATTTATTCTGGATACAAAACCAGCAAAAGCAACAACAAAACAATAATGAGAACTCATAGAAGAAAGAGAGAAAACTGCTGGGTATGAACAAAGAGCATGTAAAAGTTCTCTGATTTACTTTTGTGTTAGTTCATAGAATCATAGAATTGTAGGGGTTGGAAGGGACCTCTGGAGATCATCTAGTCCAACCCCCCTGCCAAAACAGATTCACCTACAGCAGGTTGGACAGGAATGTATCCAGGCAGGTTTTGAGTATCTCCAGAGAAGGAGACTACACAACCTCTCTGGGTCGCCTGTTCCAATGCTCTATCACCTTCAAAGAAGTCTTTCCTCATGTTCAGATGGAGCTTCCTGTGTTTCAGCTTATGTTCATTGCCCCTTATCCTGTCACCAAGCACCACTGAAAAGAGTCTGACTCCATTCTCTTGACACCCATCCTTTAAATATTTATAAGCATGAGATTCCCTCTCAGTCTTCTCTTCTCCAAGCAAAACAGAATCAGGTCTCTCAGCCTTTCCTCATAAGAGAGGTGCTCCATTCCCTTGATCATCTTTTTGTAGCCCTCCACAGACTCTTTCCAGTAGTTCCCTGTTCTTCTTAAACTGGGGGGCCCAGAACTGGACACAGTACTCCAGATGTGACTTCACCAGGGCAGAGTAGAGGGGAGAAATGGCTTCCCTCAACCATGGTCTTTTTAATTCACCGCAATTACTATTTTAAATGATGAACATGAAATATTTCACTAAATTTCTGAAATAATACAAGTTCAAAATTAAAAACACAAGCTAGGTACAAGCTACATTAAAAAAATGACCGATTGACAAACCTGGAGCAATAGCCAGTGGTGGGAAACTGTTGTTTGATGTTTTTTCCAAAAAACGTTGTGAAAGAAACCAGTATTGGACATTTCATAGTAATTAATAGAATAAACCAATTCTAGCAGTGGATAGAAAAAAAAGACTGATGAATCACAAATAAAGATAATAACAGTAATAATAAATAACAGGGGCCAACATTTGAGTAAGAAAAAAACAGTCTGGACCACTTGGTAATTTCAAAGTAAGAGATCGCACTCAAGTAAAATGTTCTAATTCAAATAAATATGTTCAATAGAAATAAATAGACAAATCTGGATAGAAATTATTATGGAAAAGATTTAAAGATGACTGCAATTTAGCATGAGTACCTACTGCAATGTTGGCAGAAAATAATACTGAAAGAAGTAAACAGGAAAGTAATAAGAGAAAAACTGGGAGATAATACCTCTACTCAGCGCATTAAGACCAATATCCAATTTTAGTGTCCATATTTTTAAAGATTAAAAATTCTAGAAGGTGCAGAAAAGAGACATATTCAAGAGAAGAACAAAATGTCTCCTGGTGGAAGATTTAGGGCATAGACTGTTTGGTTGATCAAAATGATTAAGTGATTTGATTACAGTCCTAAGTACTTATACAGGGGCAAAATGCCCACTGCTAAAGGGCTTCAATCTGGCAGAAAAAAGGCCTGTGAAGGACTTATGCCTGGAAGCTGAAACCAGATAAATTCCAATTAGAATTTAGGCACATCTTTTTAACATCAAGGGCAATTAATCACTGAAACAAGCTACCAAGGGATGAAGTAGATTTTGCTGTCTGTGGAAACCTTTAAATAAAGAATGGTTGCCTTTCTGGGAGGTAGATTTCAGCCAAATACAAGTTATTGTCTACACAAATAAAAGTTATTGAGCTCAGAAGATGTATAACTGGGCAAAGTTTAGAGTTTTGAAATTGAGAAAAGTCCAGGATTGATGATTTAATGATGCTGTTTAACCTTAACCTGAAAGATTTTGTGGCGGATATCCATAGTAATTTATCTGCCTCTTGTAATTTGTTTACACATAAAAATACTGGACCAGCAAACTCAACCTGATATCTTAAAAATCACTACTTATTTTTCTTATTTTGCATTTGCAGAACAGGTGTATCATTTGCTGCTATGACACTTCATTGTTTTTAGTAGAGTCATGAAGAGGTAACAGAGTACTTTTACAGTTGTTTTCATGTATATATGTATATTTAAAACACACAGATAACCTAAACTTGTACTGACTTTAGTAGATTCAAGTTTTTAAAAAAATAAAATAATAGAAGACTGTCATGGAGATACATATGGTTAACTTTACTGGAAGTGGATAGCCCCACTTTGAAGTCAGCCAATGAAGTCACAGTTAGATAGATGTATAACACTTCAATCAAAGTTCTAGTTTTATCACTGTAATGATTTGACATTACTTTGATTACACAGGGGGAATGAGCATATTGAGTAAACCAATGCCATGTTTAAACCACCACTAACGAATTATGCATATCTTTAAAGAGGTGGAGGTTAAGCAGAATATAGGTCCAGGTCATGAGGTACCTCCCTGGGGATAGAGGCAGTTGAGGCCAGTCTGGTATTTGGGAACAGTCAGGGCAGGGTTGTGGGGGAGCAGGAGGCTGTCCCTGCTGCAGTGTCAGGGACTGATGGTCCACAGGGGCTGAAATGGGATCCTGGGCCATAAGCAGGGTGAGAGAGATTCAAGAGGGCTAGGCAGAGACAGTCAGGGCTGATGATGCCTGTGGGGTCCTAACACTCATTGCTTTCATATGAATCCTCTCTGGCCCTGTGGGACCCTATTGAAACCAGGTCAAAAACCCTCTGAGTACTCCATCCTTCTTCATGTTATTGGGTCCCCTACCTCACTGAATAGCAGGTTCAGGTTTTTCTTAACCTTTTTTTTTCATTGGCAATGTACTTAGGAAAACCTTAGTTGTTGCCCTTTGCATTCCTTGTTAATTTCAGCTCCATCTGAGTTTTGGCTTTCCTAACTCCACACCTGAACACTTGGACAATGCTTCTTTATTCCTACCATCCCCACTTCTGCTTTCTGTGTGTTTCATTTTTGCATTTGACCTCAGTCAGGCCATCACTGTCCAGGCCTTGATGGCATTCTGCCATACTTGACTGACTTTCTGCAAGGAATGGATTGTCTTCAACTTAGAGGAGGTTGTTCCTGAAGAACAGTCAGGACTCCTGGGCCCCTTTGTTCTTCAGGGCAATTTCCCATGAAATGTTATCAAGCAGATCCCTTAAGAAGCCAAACTGTGCTCTCTTAAAGTATGTTGTTCTAATTCTGCTACTCTGCTATTGCTCACTCCTTGCAGGATATTAAACTCTACAATGTCTACTTCTCCAGCATCCACCGCAACCAAGTCTGCCATTAACCTATACAACTTGGGCCAGCTTTGGGAGCAGTACATCTAATAATACCTATAATTTGTTAGTTTGTTGATCATGTAAATCAAGAAATTTTCCTTTAATTCTTCAGAAATTCCCTGAGTTGCTTGCACCCAGACTTGTTGCTTTTACAGGTTATATTGAAGTGGTTATTTTTGTCCATGAATACCAGTGCTTGTAGCTGTGAAACTTCCTTTGCTGCCTAAACAATGCTTTATAAACAGACAGTTTCCCACAGTTAAATATGAAAACCTGAAATTTAATTCAAGTCAACAAACATGTTCAATTAAATGTTGGATGAATACTAGCTTTTCTAGAGTTGATACATCAGACCAAATAGGAAAAGTTACTGAAAAATGTAGACTAATGAGATGATACGTGCATTGGAGAATTGGTTTTCAAAAATTTGTAACAGTTTAATTGACAATTATTATTTATGTAAAAGAATCTGAGGTTTTGTTCTAAATGCAAATGTTAACACACTCTTGAAAACAGTCAATTAAAAAATGGTCTTTAAATAATGTACAAATTAGGAAGATAAAAACAAGAGGAAAATAATGAGGGATTGTAAGAAGACTTGTCATAACATAAAAGTTTATTTGACACTCTGGCTCTGAGATACATAATTTTTGAGGAAAGTAAACACACAATAAAGTCCTTTACACACACACCATCCAAGAATAAAAAAAAATCGTTAAAACTTTACTTCTCTGGCCTGAAAAATATGACATTGATTTTTATTCCTATTGCAAATGTTGCACAGTAATGATAGTTTTTACAGCATTTACTTAATTTATGTTAATTTCTTCTGACTTCCCTTGTGACATTTACTCATTTATTCTTTTTATTCATTTACTAAATTATTTATGTTAATGTGAGAGGTACATTTTAAAAAGAAACTGAGATTTGGAAGTCACTCACATTTAAGGGCCAATCTTGCAGCAAAAATACTTTTTGAAATCCATGGAGATTTCACTTGGGATCCACATGGCAGAGATTATCTTTCTTGTACCGTACAAAGGTACAAGATAAAGCAGAGGTAATATGACAAACAAAATTACTTTTGAAGGAGAGGGAAAGAATAGAGGTAGCATCCTTCACAGTAGTCCCAGGGCTGTTTTAAAGATAGATAACTTATCCTATATCCTTCCAATGACATTTGATAGATGTCACTGAAGTAGTTTAAGAAAGAAAATATTTCATCATTATATTGGCAAAGAAATATATCGAGCTTCTTTGATATTGAAATTTTTATAAGTAGTTTCTAAAAACAGAAGTATGACACAAAGAATGTCAACTGCATTTTGAGGTCACTCCTATTAAGTCACCGAGGCGAGCAGCCCTGGTCCTGGTTTGATCTACAATGGGGTCCTCCAGCAAGGTGCACAAGGGGTTTTCCCAAACTAGAGGAGCCTTAGGAGGAGCCCAGACAGCCACCAGGAGCCTGTAGCTCACCTGACAGAGGCTGCCAAGGCCTGAATGTGGCCAGGAGAAACAGCCACCAAGCTCCACTCCCACACACACAAAAGAAGCTCGTGCGTAGTGAGAGTGACAAGGACCACCATGAGCAGAGTGGGCAAACAGGGTGTGGCTCATCAGCAAGGGCGTGGAATAGCAGTTGGCAGGGCAGTTTATGCTGAAGGACATGCAGGGAGGGCCCTTGAGTGTAGAAAGGCTCTATAGAGGGATCTGGACAGGCTGGCTGGATGGGCCGAGGCCAGTGGTTTGAAGTTCAACAAGGCCAAGTGCCAGGTCCCGCACTTGAGTCACAACAACCCCATGCAGCTTCACAAGGCTTGAAGAAGAATGGCTGGAAAGCTGCCTGACAGAAAAGCACCTGGGGCTATTGGTTGACCACCAGCTGAATATGAGCCAGCAGCGTGCCTGGGTGGCCAAGAAGGCCAATAGAATACTGTCTTGTATCAGAAATAGTGTGGCCAGCAGTATGAGGGAAGTAATTGTCCACCTGCACTTGGCACTTGTGAGGCTGCACGTTGAATACTGTGCTTAGTTTTGGGCTCTTCACTATAAGACATTGAGGTGCTGGAGTATATCCAAAGAAAGACAGCAAAGCTAGTGAAGGGTATAAAGTCTTATGAGGAGCAAGTGAGGAAAGAGGGATTTAGCCTGGAGAAAAGGAATCTGAGAGGAGACCTTATTACTCTCTACAACTACCTGAAAGGAGGTTGTAGCAAGGTGGGTGTTAGTCCTTTCTTCCAAGTAACATGCAATAGGACAAAAGGAAACTACCTCAAATTGCACCAGGGGAAGTTCAGACTGAATATTAGGAAAAATTTCTTCACTGAAAGCACTATCAGACATCAGAACAGGCTGCCCAGGGAGGTGGTTGACTAGTCATCCCTGGAGGTATTTAAAAGAAGTGTAGATGTGGTGCTTAAGGACATAGTTTTGTGGTGGATTTGACAGTGTTAGGTTAACAGTTGGATTGATAATCTTAATGGTCTCTTCTCACCTAAACAATTCGATGTTTCTATATACTTTTAAATACTGAAAAATGCATACTGAAGTACTCAGGGATTTCCAAACCAGTCCATCCAGTTTCTAATTTAAAAACATGAAAACACTTACTACACATCTATAATCTTTTAAGTAAAATTGTAGTTTAAAGGCTGAACATGATGATAATTCTTTCCATTGGGAAATGGATTCTGAATAGCTAATCTGCTTAAATAGATGTCTTGTAGAAACATTTTTGTAAAAACATCTTTGCAAAACTGATAAGACTGTTTCAAATAACACATTCCACCTCCAGTACTACAAGGAATATGACATCAGAATGCATACATATCATCAGTTTTCACATCTGATTTCAAACTATTTCTCTGTTTCCTTTGCATTTAAGGAATATTTATGTATTTAATGTATAAGAAGATGACACACACACATGTGCATGCATGCACACAGGCACAGGAATTTTCTCAGCTGAAATGAACGCTGCTTTGTAATTATTTTTTACATAGTTTACAAAAAACAAAGTGTACTTTTATTTCTAGGAGGATTCTGCATATAACCTTTCAAGTTAAGATGGATTCAATTTTTATTTTTTTTTAGTAATCTCTTAGTTTGCATAGCAAATGATGACAGTTATGTTAATGCTAGGAATTGCTTCCACAGCTATTAATAAATTCAATTGAATATTGGAGTTATTAGAGGTAAAATGTTCAAACACAGAAATAAGTCAACTGGAAAACTGTGGAGGCTGGATGAAAATGTAATTGTTATTACGTGTACTACAGGACTGCTACATCTTCAATACCATTTCACCATTACTGTAGTTTTAGTACAACATCATTTCTATATCAAGGATTTTAAAGAAGGCTGTTACTACAACTGAGAAAAGGAGAAATGGAAAGAATGTAAGAATATAATATAAGATATTATAAGAATATAATATAGAAATAAGACTATTTTTGCTGGTTTTGACTACTATATTAATGATTAATAGATTGATTCTTACACTTTCCTTGTTAACTGAGAAAGTAAGGACATGATTATACTATTCAAAACAGTAAAAACTCCAACTAAGATATTTATAAAGATTTTTAAAAAAAAAAAAGGGGGGGGGTGGATGGGTTTTGTTTTGTTTTGGTTTGGTTTGGTTTGGTTGGTTTTTGTTTTTGTTTTTTTTAATAAGGAATGACCCTAATTATCTAAAAGTATCTTATAGAAACAATGACATTTCTGAACAAGGATCTATTTCTAAGTGACTATTTTTTTCTTGAATAATTTATTTTAGGGCAATTTAGGTTCTTGCCAGTGAAATTCCTTTACAAATGTTAATAGTTAAACACTTGGAGATGTCTGAAAAAAGAGCAGGTTAGAAGCCAGTTGATTAATTGTGAATCCTTAGGGAAAGCATCTCAAATATGTTTGGAATGGATTATATGTTCATCCAGATTGTCTGAACATTAGTCCTTATTTCTTAATTGGAGTTTTTGGTTTTACAGTGATAGTATTCAGGGAAAACTGAGATCAAACTTATTGTATTTCTGAGGTAATAAAGCTCTTAGCCAATATAGCACCATAACTGAAATAAAGTGCAAAGTAGCTAGTAATTGCTGACTCTTGGCAATTACTCTCAGAAACAGTAGCTCTAAATGACTGAGAAATATTTGAGAAATACTCATACATTTATTGTCAGGAGCTGTCTGGGATATCTGATCACAGAAAGGTCAGTTCTTCTGAAAGTGACTGTAAAAGAATAAAACTTTTCATGTAGAAAGTCAGTTTAAAAGGAAAAAAAAAACAACCCACATGAGTAATATGGTCAGTGAAATGCTTGGTGTTTTCCTTGTGTGAAAGGTTGATCTGTAAAGCTTTGGCCAGACATACTTATATCTGGGCCCAGACAGAAAATTGTATAGCCTGAACATAGGCATTTGTAAATCTGAGTTCCAGAAAACTGGGAATAAGGATGTATAGATCAATCATTCAATGAATTAATGACAGCCAAATGTTGCTAAAAAGAAATATTTTATATGGCGTCAAAATGAAATATTGTGGGTATGAAAATGAGGTCAAAACCAAAATGAATCTAGTACTTCCATTAGCATTTCATTATATCTGTATATATATATTCAAAACGTTGAACACCTTTTTTTTCAGTAAATAGTCTTCTGATGAAGCAGAAAAGCAGACTACCGAATAGTTTTATATTCACTTTGTCCAATGAATCATATGTTGCCTCAGACAGTCTGAAGTGTCTTCTTTTGCAGTTGATATATAAACATTGAAAATATTTTTTTTTTCATGTGTTGTCTGACTGGTGATGAACTGAAAAGAAATTACTCATTTTGTCATGTTTTGGGTTCACAGTTCTAAAGATTGTAAGTGACAAATGTCACCCTGTTACTTGAGCATGTCTGCACATGTAGTATTTGACTAACTATTATTTTTGTGATGTAAAATATTTATTTTAAAATATTAGAAAAGCTTTTACAGTTGTTGATAAATTTCTATGAAGGTTTATATCATATAATTGGGTCGTGCTTCCCCGAAGGCTGATAACTTAACTGTAGAAGGAGGTAAGGGCAACAAAGGGCAACGAAGCCATATTTTCTGGTTCCCCTGGAATCCAATTTCATATACAGATCAGTACACAGCAGAACAGGATTGCCAAAGGGTAGTCTTTCTATAGCCAAGGAAATATGACATTTTGTCATTACTTGTAAAGAGCCTCAGGCTTTAAATTGACCTGGTAGTGCTTTCTCTCAGGACTCACTTGCACTTGCCTTGTCCTGAGTTGATGTTAGCTTACTTTCCCCTTGATAACAGTTGTCTAACAATCAGGTAGGGATTACCTAAATTTGTTTCATATTTATATAGCAGTAACAGATTGCTTTTCTGCATGAGATAAACTGCTGGTGACACCAGACTTAAATATGGTGTGGAAGAGTGTGGGTACAGAGAGATATCAGAGGTTCCAGATTGTGAAACGCTCCAACATTAACAACATGCTGCTTCTTCTGACAAAAACCTCAGGGCACTGATGGGTTGTTATAGCCCCCAACTTTTTACTAAGAAAGGCTGATGCTCTTGACCTTAGTCCTCACTGGCACAGGAAAAGGATGAGCATAACATCAGAAATAAGGGGTAAATAGTAGGAAGTTAATATAGATATTTCTATTAAACCAGTATTTTCTATTAATTTTTACTTTTACTGAGTAAGTTTTACTGTCTTTGGAATTTTAATGATTTGAAACTATTTCCTGGATTTTTTTTTAGTTTACTGAAATATTGATTTGACATAAATTCTTAACCCCATATATAACATGTATTACCTTCTGTCCTGAGTAAGATTTCCATGTATGTTACTTACCTCTATCATGTGAATGTCTTTCAGATGTCTCCTTCCCAGGACTATGCTGTGATTTTTATGTATCTCAGACACTGATTTTTGTATGTTTCTGAAGCTTGGTCAACTTAATCTCATTGGTTTAAATTGTTATATGACATCTGCTATTAAAATAAGATGTATTAAGCCAGGCAACAGCCAAATAGGCATAAGGAAGTTATTGCCACTTTCCACAAGAGGCCAACTTTAATTTTGTAAAAAAAACAGATTTGGAAAGGAAGTGGAACACAAATTAAAAGTTAATTAAAGACTTTTAGTTGAATGATAAAATAAAAGAAGACCAATGTAGGATAGTTTTTTCTTCAGGAAGTGCAATCCAGTGATAACCAAGATACTAAACTGATTTTATAGCGAAGTGTAAAATGTATCTTGCTTTTTATCTAGTATGATTACAGTCCAGTAGTGACTCTTTCTGTCACTATGGAAGAGAAGAGATTAACATTTCCTTTTTTTCTTTATTGACTGCTAAAAAAAACAAAAACAAAAACAAACAAAAAAAAAAAAAAAAACACATAAAAAACCCCCACCAACAAATCCAAAACAGTTTAATATTAACATCACAGAGTGAGATGATTTCTACTTGGTCACACTCTTAGCTGCTGTAAATCAAGTTGGTTACAGAGTCAATGAGCTATATCACTAGTTCATAATCTATCTCTCAAGTAATTTTGCAAAGCAGAATATTTATAAAATAACAGAAACATTTTCAAACTATGTTTGAGGAATTATGAAATTTAATAGACAACTAAAGAATTATGTCTTTTAAACATAAATTAAAGTTGAGTTCATCCAACAGCTGTTAGTCTCTTCTTTCTATAACTGCAAACCAAAACAAATTATTTAATTATAGCTTTTATTTAGTGTTCTCCTAATAAAAGCATTAAAGGTGTTTATTTTAATTATATTGTCATTAATTTTAAATAATAATAAATTAATTTCCATAGTCTCAGTAATTTTAATTCTGTAGTTTTAACAGTAATATTAACTTTCGTATACTGTACCAGTTTGTGTGCCATGAAGTATCTATTCTTATTGGTACACAAAATAATGCAGTTATTATTCTCCTAGTTCCCTGCGCATTGTGTTGTGGCTGTAGCATTTCTTCAGCCTCCTTCTGGGAAAAGTAGAATTTTTCATTCAAAGGACAATACAAAGTCAAGATAAATAACTCCTTGTCCCAGCTAACTTCAACATTCACAGTTATACAAAGGTCATGAAATACAAAAACTCCTCACCAGCCACACTGTATTCTACAATTCAGTTCAGCTATTAAAATCCAAAGATCTTTCAGTCTTTCTTTAAGGCTCTGTTTACTCGCTTGCTTTTTTTTTTTTTTTACAGTCTCAATTTATGAGAAATCTTCATGGAGTTAATAGAGATAAAGAGATTCTTTGCGTATGGATTCCTGCATTTAACTTCTTTAAAAATGTAGTCGCTATTACACAGAATTGAGCTGGCATTCATCTGGACTAACGTGAACTAAACACATAATCTAAATTATTTTAGTGTCCCTTATAAATCAATGGGAATAAGGAATATTCCAAAAGTTACTGTAATGATCTATCTAAGGATACAGTGGGCGTGCTTATCCCTTTATATTATCCATAGAGGAAAGGTAAGTACAGAGCTTTTAGATTTTTGATTAGTAGAGCTAGATAAGATAAATTCCATTCCTTTGATGCATGCAGTCAATTCATGAGACTTTGTCAGCTGAGTAGAAAACACTCTTCTCAAAAACGTAATTTTCTGCAAGACAAAGTAAAATGTATCCTGGTGGTATTTAGAAGACATGTAGATGTAGCTTTTAGGGACACGATTTAGTTGTGTAATTGATGGTGGTTGGTCATTGTTTGGACTTGGTCTTAAAGGTCTTTTCCAACCTAGATAAGTCTATGAAAATGAAAATCACAGAGAGTTTCTTTCGCTAGATAGAGAATAATGTTATGTCCAAGGGAGGTGTTGCATGGAAGACCTTTTTACATCAAAAAGTTAGTGATCTGCGTAACAACTAGTTGGCCCAGGCCATACTTTGCTGTGCTGTGCTGGATGCAGATAGAGCTTGGCCTTCAGGACTTTGCTGTGCTGAGTATATTCCCATCTCTACAGTATAAAATTAGCCAGCCCATTGTAACAGAGGAGTTCTAGGCAGCTACTGCTTGGTACTGGCAATTACACTACCTGTGTTGCCTTACATTTACCAGAAGTTCTCTGTTTGATAGTAGAAATGGTGAAGAGAGCTGTTTTCTTGGAAGAAAATCTTGTAACAGCTTGAATAACCAAAATGGGATAACCCTTTCCACAGATGGGGTCTTTACAGTATGCTGCCAGTGGACTGAAGACCTATTGAATGTTGCACATCTCGGGGTTCCCACCATCTAAAGAGATGTCTGTTTGTCAATATTAGTGTTTCTTTCTTTGTAGTGTTACCTCTAATAAATAGGATTTTAAATTATACTGTGCAATGATTGAATGTCTTTCTTCCTGGTATTATAAAGCCCCGGCACCTCCTGGTGCAAAACAGATGGTCAAATTTTATTGTATAAGGATAGAGAACAAGATACTATCTAATAATTGGTCAAGAAATTATTCAAGATATTTTTTTCCTCTAGAAACAGAAATTCCTTATAATCAGTTTTATCGTTGGGCTGTCTGAACACTTTCCAAGTGGTGCATTAAGCAGCATATATATTAAAACTATGACATGTAGTTTGTACTCCTGTGAAAGAAATTGTGTGGGTCTGCAGTTTAATTTTTTTCCATATGTACAATAGTCTATTAGTGTAAAATAGTTATCTTTAGGAGAGGATGCCAAAAGTGTTCCTTCATATTTCTGGCAACCTTTTTAGTCTGTACAGGGGCTCTCACATTGTCAGCTGCACAGGGAAGCATTACCCTTCTGAATAAAAATTCTGTTGAGTCAAGGAGCAATGCTGACTGCTCTGATTGTCTCTGGAGAGACTTAGGTTTCTATTTTAGGTAGTGTTTGATCTGTTAGTTGAACAGAGAGTATTTGATGTATTTGCAGGACCCTCTACTGCTGACAAGTGTATTGCAAGGGTTTTCAAAGATCTGATGGCTTTAGTCTCAAATACGCTTAATGGATTTTATTCATACCGCAGGAAACAAATATATATCTGGAGCCAAATAAGTACACTTACGACAAAGATGAGGACATTAGACACTGGAATCTTCACAATTACTAGTGAAAGTAGAGAATGTATACAAGGGTACTCTGAGGGAGAGAGAAGTGATATTTTCTGATATACATACCTGGTCTTTTCTGTGCCTCAGCTATGGAACTTCTTAGGGCAAATGAGTGGAGAAAATAGTAGGAGGTATAGTAATAAGTGAAATGAAGTATAAAATTGCTCAGTACGTTGGCTATAAATGCTTTAATGCTAATCCTATTATTTCTCTCTACTAGTTGTTAAAAATTTGAGATTTATTTAGTTCATTATCTGAGATAATACTTGTTTTTGCTAAAATTGAAGACATTAGAGTTTTACTAGCACAAATACTGACTGATTGTCCCTCAGTCTAAAAACATAAATTTCTGAACATTTGCATCTTTATTTTCTGGAGGTGCTGTGCCTATTGCTGGTAAGAAAGAAAACATGAAGGAATTTATATCATCTCTTAAAGTGCACAACATTCTCAACCTTCTGGGAAAGTCTGTTTTTTCACCTCAGATTTAAAATAAAAGCACAGTTCATATCAAAATATGTACTGTCACCATTTCTAAAAGTTTTGCACAAGGGCCTATAGACTCGCATAATTCTAAATTGATCTGAGTTAATTCACAGAAGGAACTCAGAGGCCTTAGCAACTGGAGAACCCAGGTGAACCAGATCGTAGACACTTGCTGTGACCACATGGCAGAGATCTTGGATAAGAATGACAGTAAGCTGAAGAGTAGCACAGAGAATTTGATTTCACTGAAATAGTGGTAACTTAGAAAAAAAAAAAAAAAGGAAAAAGGAAAATCATTGAAGCCAAGCCAAGGAGTGCTCATCTTCAGTACACCTCAGCTCATTCCACCTGAAAACAAGAGATGCTTGAGACTTTTCAGTTACAACATACTTGAACATATTCCTGCAGTAAAAAGCTTGCTTTAATTTAATTATGAATCAAGAAAACCTTCCCCCTTCCAGCTGTAATGACAGTTAAACATATAAGCCATCAAAAACTAAAATGAAACCAAACTGGTTATTTTAATATTAATTGTTCAATTGTAATTATTGTATTAAATTTAAACTGTAAATGAAAAATATTTGCTGTTAAATTCCACTAGATTTTTAGGAATTATTTCTATTTTATGTTTCCTGGTGACATTCAGTTCTATCTTTCTAAAGAGGTGAAGACTTCATAGGTTTTATTCATTTCCCTCCATATCATTTTGAGTTTAAAGCTTTCCAGAATTTGTGGGGTCATTCATTAGAGGACAAAATCTATGCCAATTCACCTCAAACCTGAGGCAGACTTCGGGTTCTGTCACAAGTGTATACTTGTTTTCAGGCACAATTCAGTTATACTTTTATACAACTGCACACAAAAAAATGCACAGTCGAGGTCAACTTTACTAATTGAATTTACAGTCCATAACCCATCCTAGTTTCTAATAATCATAATATTACTGAGTGTCCCATGCTATCAGATTTTAATCAAAAATTACGTAGGACAGCTTTTTTTGTAATGTATATTTAATGTATTTATTAAAAGAAGAAGATACTGCCTTGAAACAATGGAATAATTAGGTTCACTTTGAGGAGCCAGTTAGACTTTTTTCTAGTATAACTTTTGAGGTGTTGATAGCAACCGGTAAAAAGGCAGAATATTATTTTCTTATTGCTATTATCTCTAAATAGGTTAAATTGCTGCTGAATAGAGTGAAAGATACAAGGTCTGAAACTCAGTGTTTTGAAGTAGACTTTTATGCAGTGCTGAAACTAGGACACTAAAATTAACAAGGCAACTGTTCCTATCCATAAACTTTATGGGAAGATTTTGTACTTTGTTTATTTGCAGGTGATAAAAGTTGATAAACTTTTGAATAGCTTTCTTCAGGACAATTATTAACAGTGGAAAACGGTGTATGTATATATATAGAGAGATAGGCAATTATCTTTCTGTTGGTATTTAAATTTCCAGATCTTTTATTTTGAATATCTAAAAATGCTGTAGCTGGTTGATCCAAGCCAGCAATTAAGCACCCACCAGATGCTTGCTCAGTCAGCCCCCAACCTCAGGAGGATGCTGGAGAGAACTGGAAGAACAAAAGTGAGGAAAAACTCATAGGTCAAGATAAATTCAGTTTAATATGTGAAGAGGAGGAAAAATAAAAAACTAAAAAAACCACAAATATTGCAAAACCAGTCACTTGCCACTTCCTATGAGCAGACCAATGCCCAGCCAGTCTCTGAACAAAGGTTAACTTGGAAAGCCTCTTGCTTTCCCCTCTACCCCTGCCAAGTTTTTATTGCTGAGCATGTCATATGGTATGGAATATCCCTTTGGTCAACTGGGGTCATCTGTCCCAGCTGTGTCCCCTCCCCAGCAACTTGCCTCGGCCCAGCCTACTTGCTGGGGGCGTAGACTGAGAAAAGGAGAAGACCTTGATCTTGTGCAGTGTTCAGCAATAGCTAAAGCACTGGTCTGTTATCAACATTGTTTCAGTCACAAACCCAAGATGCAGACCCATATGGGCTGCTTATGAAGAAAATGGACTACCTGTCAGCTGGACTTCTTGCAAATTCTCATTAAATAGTTCACTGGGAGCAGCTTGGCATCACAAAAGAGTGGAATAAAATGAAGGAATACTGGTGAGATTGGTTGATAAAGGGCAGACAATAGAAGGGGCGTTAAATAATTTTCAAAAAACTGAGGTAAAATATTAAAGGAAAAGTTATCGTTCAGAGGATTTTTTAAAGTTGTAAGTATCATAGAATTGAATTGATTCATGAAATTAATAGAATTATGTTTATTCAGAGCATGGGAAATATGGTAAATACTGTAAGTCTCATCAGACAAAGTATTCATAGTAGAATAGAAAAAACATAATCCACAATGCTTAGCTGGTGATTATTAAAAAGCAAAGACTGTAACTGACTTCCTCCACAGTTTAGTTCAGACTGGATCTTCTGAGGGGTTTCTACTTAATTACATTTCTCAAGCCATCTGTTTGTTTTTCTAAATAAATATGTATCTGTGTGTCACATTAATTGTTGACAAAGCTACATTTAGAACATCCCAAAAGATGTTACTGTCCTTGCACCACTGTTTTCTTATATAAGTAACTACAGAATCAATAGAATATATCAGTTTAACATAACTTTGAAGTTAGATATCAAAATCCAATCTAATTACCTGATAGTCCCTGTATAGAGAGAAATAAACACTTCCTGAGGGCAACTTGTCTCATTTTAGTTTCATCCCTCAGGACACATCAAGTGAACTGTTCCCTGGAGGCACAGACATTAACTGTTCTTCGCTCTGCTCTTTGCTAAGTGATGTGACTCATGGTAAGATTCAAAATTGTTATGTGTTTGGTGTTTGCACAGGTTGTAGCCCACCTTACTTCATATAAAAATTCAATGTCAATCCTATAGTTACCTTCAATATTGATCAAAGATAATTAGATCATATACTTTCTGTTTGGAAATCAGCATAGTTCAGTTGCATCTTAAGGCAGCTAGGCTGACTAAATTAAATATAGACATCTAAATCTTGGAGATATGAAGTTATGTGAAATAATTTGTGTCCTATGCTTTTAAAATCAGAAGAATTAATATGGCTTTTGTCATTTGGGAGCTTCACGGAACAGCTATTATATAAACTATTTTCAGGAAACTGTGACTGCACAAAAGAATAACTGTAAAAAATTAAATTCAAATGTATTCTCCCTTGTTGCCTATTCTGTGTATTTTTTAGATTATTCATGTAGCAGTTAATTTCCCATTGAAGTCTGGCAGTCATGGCAAGCTGAGCGTAATTATCATTTACTGTCATTACTATAAAGTTCTCTGAAAGGCCAAACAAGTGTCTTTTTAAGGTTTGTGTGGGGAATAATGATAATAGATAGAATTTGCCTGTTTCTTCAAGAACAGTTACAGGAAATAATTTTCCAGAATCTAGTCATCAGTTTTCATTAACGACTACAATATTTTTTTTTGTTTCTTTACTTTTGAAGTTTCAGCTCAAATATTAAAAATGACAAAACCAAAACACACAAAAAATGTTGATCCTAAAAAAATAGAGTTCTATTGTAATAAAAAAGTTTTTCCTTCAGCTCAATAGTTTGTCATTTCTAGTTTGGCACTTTGGTACATTCACAAATACTTAGAACCTTTTCAAAGATTTTTTGAAACTTCAGGATGAAGAAATGAATTTGTGTGTCACAGAAAAACCACAATGATTCTAAAAGTAAGGATCATGCTGCATTTGAGTATTCTGATTCCAAAAGACACTGAAGAACTGAGAAAGGGTTGCTGGTTTTACCCTCCTCTCAACTGATTTACTACTTAAGTTGGAAATTGAGTTTTGTAAACATGCAATTTATTTTTCTGTCTTTTACAGGCTTAAAAACTAGATCTATACAAGGAATGGCTTCATTACAATTATAAAAGACCGCATATGCTAGAAGGTAATTACAGTATACAGTATCTTGGTCATGTGTATTTATTTCATTGTAGTATAATATTGTTATATTTGTATACAGAGTCTTTATTTTATTATGCAGTCAAATTAAAATGTAAATTTGGATACTTTCTGTGAGTGATACAATGGTTTGTAATTGTAAGTTGGGTAATGCATAATTGTTGAATATTTTTAATGGGAAAATAATTATTTCAGAAATAATAGTCTTATGTCAGGTTCACAAATAACGTTCATTAGGAATTGCATTATACCAAAAATATTTATCTATAAATGAAAACAATTTTGAAGATTTGATTGTAGGTATGAAAATATAAATATGAACATTATAAAGTCATTTTTGAAAGTGAAAGTTTCATTTTTCATCTTTCTTTCTCCTTCTCCCTACACCTTTTTTGTCCCACTCCCAGTAGAATTGGAGAGAGAAATGATTTCTTTTTCATGGTGACTTCCTTGGAAGGCATTATTACTCAGTGATGTACACCTACGGTACACGACTGTCTAAGTGAAGGGCTTTCCATCACAGTGTTCTTTCCTTGAACAGTGACTACCATAGAGTATTATTGATTTGCTTGGTGTATGATGATTCAGAGGTTAGACAGCTCGAAGTACAGCTGTTTTAGAGCTTTTATGTCAAAAAAACCTCAAACGCTATTCTTTAGATGACAAACCTCAGGCACTTTCTGCCCTCTAGTGAAATTATACTTCTTAGGTTTTCTATTTTGTTTGTACATAACTTACTTTTACCCCAAACCAAATAAGTACAAATCAATAAAAAAGAAGTAATTTTTACAATTTTTAACAATTTTTACAATTGTTACAAGTAATGTAAAAACTTATTTCCAAAAGATATTTGTCAAAAATCATGTTAGCATAGGTAGTCTTCTTGTTTTCCAGGATTTAAGCAAATTAAAAAATATACCAACCAAAAAATAAAGCCTTCAGCCTTAATTTTTGTATGTAGATCAGTGTTCAGTAACAGAACAAATATTTACAGGATTTCAGCATGAACTGTTATTTTCTTTTTGCATTTTTGTAGAAGCATCACAGGCAAAACTACTACTTGGAATGGAGAGAGATTTATTCAACAATGTACTCACCTAGGATAGGGGGGAACCCGAAAGTAAACACAAATCTTCCTCATTCAAAGAAAAGTCTTGTTTCACACCATCTGGTAAATTTTGAGTAGCCTGTCACCTGGACTTTACAGAAGTGGTGCTGAATCAGGCACAGCTGCCACCTATATGGTAACTTTAAACTCCTGCTAAGCTCCCATCTGGTCTTGAATCTCTCTTCCAAATCATGTAAAACAGAGACATAAGTCAGCGTCTTCCATAAGCTAGGTGAGTGCTCTAATCTTGCGCTATTATGTGTTCATGATGCTGTTTTCCAAAGTGCCTTTTTTGTTTTGATGTAGTACGAAACTAAATTTTTTAAATGTAATAATATTCTTTTTGAAAATACTGCAATAGCAATATAGACTTTAAAATCAAGTGAAAACAAAATATTCAAGTCTTCAGGTTTGGAATGCTTGTTCCTGTCTTTCAAAAACTGCTTAATGCTATGATTATTAAAGCCTTTGTTTTTGTAATAGCATTTTCTGTGACTGGGTCACAGAATTATAATTATACCAGAAGAGAGAGGGAAATACATAAAGCTAATAAATCTCTGTAAGACTTTACAGGGCAAACAACTGAGGTCCATAAAACTTCAACTCAAAAAGGTCAGAAAGACAGACAGAGCAATTCAGAGCCACACAAATCACTAGTCCTTCCCATCATGCTCCATGCCCTAGAAGCAAGTGATTAATATGAATCCGTGCCTTTCTCTTACAGTGAGAAACAATAATAAACTATTCACCTCCTTTCATTAATATTGTAGCAGTCCCAGTTTTGATCCCAGGGGAAGCTGTTGAAAGTGTAGTGAGGACAAATGAGAATACTCTCATCGTACCATTGCAGGAGTGCTTGTAACAGACAGATACCTGATGACTTGAAAAGGGAGCAGGATAGAAAAGAGCTGTAACCAGACATCAGTCAGGTGATCCATGCTTCAGAAGAGAAAGACAAGCCCTAGCTGACTGTGGGGGGAAATTCTATGGCACAATTCAGAAAGTTCAATGGTGACATATTTTCTCTACTTCAGCAGTAATCCTGAGATGAGCTTTCTGTTCTGTGTCCTATACCACAGAACCTGTCTCACAATGCTTCTGATGTTCAGTCATCACAGATATCAAACACAGATATAAGTAAACAAGAAGATCAGTACCACATAAAACTCAATAGACCTTCCCAAATCTAATAAATACTCTCTCAGAAATGTAATTGTCATTGCCACTCTTGTTGGATCATACCAGTCCTTTGTATGGGGAATCAGAAATCTCTGCCAGGTTACAATAAAATGCCTGGAGCTTCATACTGTCCTCATCAAACAATACGAATGCAGTAAGTAACATAATCTTTCTGTAGGTATTTTTAAATCAATATCACAATATTAAACTATTAGAAGTATTTAGCAAAATTCCTGTGAGCGTACATTTCAGTGAAAAATGGTAAACACCTCAAGGTGATAGTGTATTGTATTTATGGACTGTGGAGCTGACTTCAGATTGTTAGAAGCCAGTAACAGCTAATGTATTTTTACAAGCTACATTCTTAAATTTCTTTGCAAAATATACTAAGAGGTTTTTGGTTTTGTTTTGTTTTTTCTTTTTCTCCTTCTGCTGCTTCTTGAAGGATTATTTTTTTTTTTTTTTTAAGAGAAAAGTGAAAGAAAGCCGACTGTAAAGCAACAGATAATTCTTGTCAAATCTGTTAAGATTATATGATCATGTTTGATTATAATACATAGTTTTCTTTTGCAGTTGTTTGCTCCTAATGTATACACTCTCCGAAGAGCAGCTCCCTCAATTATTAACTCACTGAGTGTGAGCTGTCTGAATAAAATGCATCTTTCCCTAAGCAGTGCCTCAGCAATAAGGATTTATTTCTGCCACAGAAGCCTTGTTATCTTCTAAGTACTTAGGTCAACAATTGCTTTTAAACTGTATGGTTTTGTTCACTCTAGACTTTCTCTTTATTCACACAAAAAAAAGTCCAAACAGAATAAAAAGCTTAAGGGGAGATAAGGAGATGGAAAAAATGAAGAAATCAAGTCTTTATTTTTTTAATCTCTACTTTGCAGTGGACTTCTCTGATTGCCCTTTGCATTTTCTCTTGCCAGACATTACAGTAGGGATTTGCTTTCTCACTGTGTACTACCAATGAAATATGGTTATCTGTTAGCTTTCAACAACATAAAGAATAATATCTAAGTACAAATAAAATTATGCTCTAAGAAGGAGTGGAACACAATGGGGACCTAAGAAGCAAGACCCACTGATTATTCAAAGAGTGAATTATTCCTGATATTACTGCTGGTTTAAAATGTGTTATTTCTCTTCACAGCTCCTGTTCTATTTCTGCAGCATATGGATCAACCTTGAGTCCTTTAATGGAATACTTTAATTTCTTTTTCAGCAAAACTAAATTTCTCTCATGTGCAACATCGTCTTAAATGTAGAGTGTATACTGCTAACCAGTGGGAATGTATAAATTTTATATCTAATCCGTTAACTGAAGATTAATGAAACAGCGTCCGTTCATTTCAAATGATAAAGTGAAAGTACTACATTCAGATAAAGAACCAGTGCAGATGGAAACATCTCTCAACCCACTATGGAACTGACTCTTCACTTCACTGCATAGTTAAGTGCCTAAATTTGAGGTGAGAGCAAGAGAGAGTAAGGTTGAGCTTTAGTGTCTCCCCTCCAGGGATTCTGCCTTTATCTACTTCCCAATCCTTTGCTTCCTAACCTTAACACTTAATCTTTACCTCCCCATTTCAGTCTTTCCCTTCACAGTCCATAATGGAATATGTTTCCTGATACCTCATCATTGCAGGAATACTTCAAAGAAATAAAAATCCTTATTACCACTTTGAGTACAGACTACCACCCTGACTCTTGAAACCTTCAGGCCAAAGCAGATTGAGACTGGATTAACCCACACACTTACTCTCCCAGCAAGACAGTAGTAAACAAACCACAAGAAGGATGTATATTTCAAAGGAATTAAGATCCTTAATTCTGAGAAGTATATTGATAAACTTTCACTTTATGTTATTTTACATGTTTAATATGTAGACATTAACTACCTGCTATTTATAAGTTTGCAAAACATAAGGGTTCAAAATTTAGAATTATTTAAAGGGATATATGTACAGATATTTGTTTGAGCTTTGAAGCATTTTTATTGAGTCGACTACTTGTGAATGGTCCTAGATTATCCTATTGCATCATCAAATCCTGCCAGTCTTCAACTAAAATGCATTTCTCAATATTTAATACAGGATACATGAAAATAAGCAAAGATAGGATCTTCTCATATATAAGTAGGAATATTTGTTTTCAGATTACCTTTTCCTTCAGTACCTGTCAAAGTTTTGTGGGCTATTATTACAGATTCATATTAAAAATTAAAATTCACTTATTTTATCTAGTTGCAGTGTCTATGTGATGCTCCTTGAAGGATACTTTCTGAGGGGTTAGATTTCTATTAATGAAAAGTCTAAAAATATCCACACAAAGACCAAGCAAGGTGGCTATGGCCATTCCATCTCTGCTTGAAAGAAATGGAGACATAGTAATAGACCTGCAGATGCCCACAGGATGGCTCCTGTGGCCTCAAAAAAGGAAGAGGAATTGCTTTAGCAGGGCAGGGTATTTGGATGTGCAGCTTGTATACAGGGCAGTGACCAGGGTGAGAACCAAGGGTCATAAAATGTGCTTTCAGCCCCTGCAGCAGTTACAGTTGAATTACCAGCTTAGATGATAAATTCAAAATGGCAGACTTCATATAGCAAAATTTTATGTCACTTACGATACAGATTACTCAGATTTAAAGTGACAATACAAGATTCAGGAGATAATAAAACTGACAACAGGCATTACTGAAACATACTGAAAGCCCCTACTTTAGTGATTTATTTCTCTTCTATAAAATCAATGGGCAAACTCCCACTGAACTAAAGAGCAGAAAGAGCCCTTAATGCTTTAAGTTAAATGTTACTTAGGATAAGGAAATAGAGTGATAAAGTGGCTTTCACACTTCTCCTTCCCCCACAACCAAATTATGTATCACTTCATTCATCATGCCAGGAAAACAGCTTAGAGAAATACCTATTTTGACCAAAGCTGAAAAAAGCATGGTGATTTAAGTAGCCTGATAAATATCTATTTTTCTGGAGGACGAAAAGAAAAAAAAAATAAATTAGTTGTTATGCGCTACTCAAATGATTCTCAAAGTTGGAGAGGTAATTCAAAATAATTCTGGGCCGTTACTGTTAAATGACTGCCTGACTTTGTTAAATGAGCTTTGCTCTTATTTTCATTCTTATGGAGCAAGTAAAATAATTAAATTCATATTTAAATTCATATTTCCTTCAAAGGGTAGCCATTCTCAGCACTGACATTTCTTCTGACTGTTTCAAAGACAATGATTAAACAACCCCCCTCCTGCTTTCTGCTCTAGATTTAACCTTTTTATTTCACAACTGAGGTATTATGCTGATGTACCTTGGGGAAAACAAGTTCAGTGGAAATGGTTGCAAGATTATATGATATTTTTGCTAGCTCTGATCATACAGAAACTTTAGCAAACTATCAACAATTTGTACTGAAATTAAAAATAAATTAAAAGTAAAAAAAATAGCAGTTAATTTAAATTCTATTTGCTGCTATTTTTTTTTTTTGTCTGAAGAAAGATTTAAAGAAGACAAAATTAGTGGATGTAATAATTTAGATTTTGAAGGTCAGCTTAAATGTATTTGATGTTCAAGTCCAGAAACTAGCATTTGTTTTGAAGTTCAGAAAAAGGACACGAACCTCTACAGACTTAATCCAAATCTTTACACGACTGACTTTTTCAGATGCTTTTTCTCAAACTTCAGTGATGCTTTTGTCACATTTTCACAAACCAAATTCCTTGTGGATTATCATTCTATAGAGATTTATTTATTTTGCAGTTGAATAGCAAAAGAGATAAATACAGCTGGAAAAAATTATAATGTGGAATGTTATTGCATAAAGAATTGAGTCAGTATGTAGTTATCTGCCTGGACATGTTTGTCAGTTTTGAACCAACAAGATATTTAGGAACAGTAACTCACTTGGCCTTCCTGTGCCCTTATAAAAAGAAAAAAACAATTATAATGGCAGGAAAGAAAGGAAGATTACTAGTTGCTTTTTCTAAAGAAGTCTTGGATACTAAATGTTCTTTCACTGCAGCCCTGAGAAAGCAGGAATAGTAAAGATTTGAATGAGATGTGAACGCTGGGCTTGAAGGAATGTCAGAAAAATAACAATTTCTAAGTAGGAGGGATAACAAGTTAAGGAAGCTACAGAGGAACAGATGAATTAGCACCAGGTGTGTGCGCCATAATGTTTTTCATTTTTGACTGAAACATGCAAAGATACATTGTTTAGATACAAAAAAGGAAAAAAAAAAAAAAAAGAAAGAAGAAAAAAAAGAAAAAATAAAAAGATAGATCATTATAATATTTTTTCCAGGTACATCAGTGTAGTTAACGTAAGACAACACTTCACTAAATGCCACATTTTTCAGAAATAAGATGGTGGATTAGCCATAGCCTTAATCCTCATTTGTAAATTTATGTAATTTGTAAGACTACACAACATTAACTCTCAAAAACCAGAACCTCAGGCCTGCAGGATAACACAGACTTGATACTAAAAGGTGTCTGACTTCTACATCCTTATTCCTGCTCATCTTCTCTGTTCAGCAATTTTAATGGCTTTGCATACTGTAAAAAATTACAGATGGGCTCCTTTTTCTCCCTGGGAAAGTCCTGCCTTGATTACTTCTAGAGCTGACTCAGCATCTTCACCCTGATACACTTTTTACTCCCAGAAGCCTGCAAGTCTCTAACAAATTCCCTGTTGTACCATTTAATACAAAACTTCTCCCGTTTGAGCATGTTGTTTTGGTCTTAGAGAAGTGCATTTTCTCCCAACCCTGACTCAATAAAAGGCTGTGAAGGTAAGGCAACCAGGCAGGTTTCTTCCCTAACTATCTTCTTCCTTCTTACAAATTATGCAATGTACAATATGCGTGCATACAACTACACATACAAATATTATGAGCTACAAAATAATATACTTTGGATGTGTTCTTTAAGATAAATTCTAAAAATAGAAAAATTTGAAATTTAGTAATTTAGAAGTTAAATATCTTCAAGTTTTAAATCCTATAAGGGCTTGCAATGTCCTGATATTTTACATTAAAGTTGAATTCCTCAAAGTATAGTAAAAAATATGGAATTATTACAGAAAAAAACATCAAATTTAGTAAGCCATTTGAAAAAAAAAGTCATTAATGTTGGTAAGACATATATTGGTACTGCAGAGTGCTGTGAAGAGATTTAGTCTACCTCTAAATTTATCTGGAACAGTTAAGTTTACTTACGCAGAGATCTTTGTTGCCGTATCTGACAACATTGGTTTTGGTGGTAAACCTAGCAGGTTAGAAGGTTGAACAGGATAACAGTTTATTTAGTTAATGTGGCTGTATTGGAGACCCTAATTTTTCTTTCTACCACAAGTTAAATTCTTGAGACAGAGCTGTTGATTATGTGACCTTCATAGTACAAAAAAGGACCAGTCTTCATATCCTTTGCAGACTCAAGTTTTAAAAAAACCTATTTTTGAGGCTCAAATTTTTGTAGGGGTGATGGAGGGCATGGACATAGTGCTGTTATTTGGAGTAATTTTCCTGTAAGGACTGACTTTCTTTGTATTGCTCTGTTCAGGACAGCTGCCTCAGTGCAGAGCAGGCAGAACTTAACCTTCACCTGCAGGTATAAATGTCCATGATTTTTTCAGTCTGACACTGTTGCTTAAGGCTAGTTACCATTGGCACAGGCAACATTTAGTTTCCAGAGCATTTCTGGAAGGCCAGAGAAAGTGGAAAAGGCTTGCCTTACATTGATCTGCTATCAAACTCTTCCACTTGCAGCCCATGCAATAGAAGCCCAGACCCCTGCTATGTGACTGTTTCCTGTGTGTTGAAAGCTAGGCCAAGTGATACAGTCTCTTCAGTAAGTGTCTTGAACGGCATCCGAAGGACCACAAAGGAGAGAATCTGTTTTTCTTTCCCTGGTCTTTGGAAGATCAGCGTTAGCTTTTTCTTTCCTGAAAATAATAAAAAAAATAAACTATATATTGAAGATATGGAGTTCAAAATGTGGGTAAAATATGTAACATTTGACAATGTGCCCTGTTTCCTGAGAAAAAAAGCAAACCACTCTCTCCTTTCACCACAGTCACTTTGGTCATTATGGGCCTGGCAAAAGGAAAAGGCATGTAGTGTCTGGGCCGAGTAGGAGGGACATGGGGAAAGAAGACCATAGGACATAACATAATGTTTCATTTCTGAAGTCTGAAGAGGACAGCACACACTCCTGTATGCGGGGCAGTTTAGTTAATAACAGATGATCTTATAGAAGAAAAAAATCCAAACACAAACAACCCAACATATTTAGAACTCTGTTTCTATGTGCTCTAGATGCATAATTAAACCTCAGAGAAAGTGCAGGAAAGGACTGAAATATGAAAGGTGTGGAACTGAATCCAGTTAATAACCTCACACTTATCAATTTTCCCTATACTGCCGATGTAGATGGGGCATTCCAGTGAGAAATTACATGTTTCAATGGGGTCTACATCTTATAAAATGATGGAGTAGGATTGCAAAATGCCTACAGTAACTGCTGAGTGAGTATGAGGCAGGAAATGCAGGAATCTGCTGCCAAGGCTCATATCCAGCGATGTGGAGGGAGAGATAGAAAACCTGAGGCATTCCCTAGCTGCAGCTCAGACAAAATGGCCTATGGGGCACGTAAGTAAATGCTCCACAAACGTGGACAGTAGTTCTAAAATTTGCTCAATTCAAGTAATCACAGCTGAAGGAAATATCTCGGAAATAATTTTGTCTGCTGTATCTGAATTTGATTTTCTATAAAAAGCAACATAACTTGGACAAAAAAAAAAAAAATTAAGGTATTTTTCTTCCTCTGGCCAACAAACTTTTTACAAATGAAGACAAAATTCAGTAATTAAAACCTCACAGAAGAGTGTAAGTCCAAGTTCCCTAAAGGCACAGTCTGTTTCCCCAAAATGTGACGAGTACCGTGGAAACAGTAGATGTTACTACAAGATGCATGAGCATTGATGTTTAATGAACTTGAGCTTTGTTTTTACTTAAATACAGAGCCTTTACACCACAACATTTTCTTCTTTTTATCCTTGGCTTTTTCTCTCTGTCTAATTCTGTCACTGCTCTATTTTGTTTCCTCTCCAGGGGACATTTACTCTCATCACAGCATCATTAATTAGAGTTTGTTTGTGGCATCAGCTGTCACTCATTATGAGGTTCTAAGCTCCTGATAAAAGCATTTTTTCTTTCTCCCTTCACAGCCTTTCTTTTAAATCCTTAATGTGCCATCCATGTCTTGTTTCTTCCTAAGAAAATAAATCAGTTGTGAAAAAAAAAAAGAAAAAACAACTTTATTTTTTTCTCTAATACGTATTTTTAAAAAGAATATACTGTCAGTCCTCCCTTATATAATGAAGCTTATTGTTGCCAAGGTACTGCTCCTTATGAAAGCAGATTCAGATTTTAAGATACATGTTATTTTATAGTCGGGAAGCCAGAGACAGGACCAAGAACACCCATGGCACACAAGTCTGAATGTCATGGTCGGATGGGATAATTTTCTTGCTAACAGCTGGTATAGTGCTTTGTTTCGGTTTTGGGATGTGAATAGTGTGATAGCGTACTGGTGGTTTTAGTTGATTCTAAGCAGTCAAGGTCTTTTCTTGTTCCTCATACAGCCTCTTCAGTGTGGACTAGGAGTGCACAAAAACTAAGGAGGAGACACACCCAGAATGAAGACTGACTGACCAAAGAAATATTCTGTGCTCTATGACGACATGCTCAGCAATATAAAAGCAGGAGTAAGAAGAAGGAGGGGAGGACAGATACACATTCAGAGTTACAGATTTTGTTTTCCAAGTAACTATTCTGCGTGATTGAGCCCTACTTTCCTGGAGATTGCTGAAAACCTGCCTGCCACCGTGAAGCAGTGAATGAATTCCTTATTTTCCTTTGTTTCCATGCATGGATTTTGCTTTATCTATTAAACTGTCTTTATTTCAGCCCATGAATTTTTCCCCACTTTTAATCTTCTAACTCTCCCCCCTATCCGGCTGAGGATGTGAGCGAGCAGCTCTGGCATTCTAGTTGCTGGCTGGGGTTAAACCATGACACTCTTTTTTGGTGCCTAACATGGGGCATGAAAGGTTTGAGGTAGCAACAGGTTTGAATGGAATGTGCTAGATCAAAGTATATGTTATATATTATATAGCTGTGATTGCTATTTAGCTATTAATTTGCAGGCTTCTGTGCTTGCCATGGGGCTTGCTTGCCTTACCATAAATTAGAGAATTGTGCTTGTCAGTGGCTGCTTTTTGCTTTTGCTGTTTGCTGCTTATCATCTTACTCTGCTGTACCTCAGAATATTTTGATAACAGCAATGGTGATGCACCTGCACTGGCTGATGGCCAGGACTGCTGTTTTATGCACTGCTGACAAGCTGAAGAAGCTGGAATTCAATTCAAGTGTGAACTTGAAACAACTCTGCAGACACTAAGGTCAGTGAAGAAGGAGGGAGAGAAGGTGCTTTAGGTGCCAGAGCAAATTCCTCTGCAGCCCATGCTGAAGACCATCATGAAGCAGGCAATACTCCTGCAGCCCCTGGAGGTTAACAGTGGATGCCCAAAAGACTGACTGGACCCCATGCAAGGGACCCATGCTGGAGCAGTGGAAGGGGATGAAGGCATAAGAAGTCAGGAGGAAATGCAGCCAGGACAACTGACTCCAACTGACCAAAGGGGTATTTCATAATATACTATGTGATGCTCAGTATATAAAGCTGGGGGAAGAAGAAGGAAGGGGGATATTCAGAGTCATAGAATTTGTCTTCCCAAGTAACCATTATGCAAGCCCTGCTTTTCTGGAGATGGCTGAACACTTGCCTGCCAGTGGGAAGCAATGAACTAATTCCCTCTTCTTTTCACTTTTACTTGTGTGTATAGTTTTTGCCTTACCTGTTAAAATGTCTTTATCTCAACCCATGCGTTTTTCCTCACTTTTACTCTTTTTATTCCCCTTCGATCATAACTGGAGGGGGAGTGAGCAAGCAGCTGTGTGGTTCTAGTTGCTGGCTGTAAACATGACAATAAATCAGCAGTAAAAGCAGCAGCACATTTTTTTCCCTCGGTAATAATGGGTGAGACAGATCATGGGTAAGCTGAAAGTCCTCTTCTTGCAAGGAATATATAGAAGTTCTTTCCTGTTTATATTTTTCAATTAGTGCTTTTTTTGTCTGCCAAAAGGAAATTTAAATCCCCTCAGAACTAAAACATAAATAAATTTTAACAACAGTGCTATTTCAGATCACAACTTGTTGTTTAAGGACTTCAAAAGAATTCATTGCAAATGATGCAAATCTTCTTAGATGTGGTAAGATTACACATTTTAGGACCTCAATTATAATTATCCTAGTCTGAGTACTCCTTGTCCTCTATAAAATTTACAGTACTCTGGGTGTCTGGGTGTAAAATAAGAAATAACTAGTGGGAGTATAAGCTTAAGTACTTAGGATTTCTAAGAACATTAATACTTCTTTTTTTTGTTTTGTTTTGTTTTGTTTTTTTCCCAATCCAGAGCTTTTTGTGTCAATTGTTAATTATAACAAACTCCAGTTCTGAGCCTTGGCATTAATTGTGAACTTAAATTGAAGACACATTTTGAAAAACAGCTTTTGCAAAATATTGAATGGATATGCAACATGTTGCCAGAGGATATGGGAGTTTGAAATAGAAGAGCAGGACACAGCTGCCAGCCTGGAGTATTTCCTAATGAGTGAGACTGGCGTGTATTTTAACACCTGATCTTTTGGCCACAATGATATGCCTTTTTTTTTTCTAAAGTGTATTTAAGATCATAGATCATTCTTCTTTCACCGTTTGTGCTATGCTGCAGAATTATATTTCAAGAGAATAATGTACCAAAGAGGATCAGCTGTTACACAAAATGTTCTGATTACTTTGGAGGAAAATACATTTAATGTTGACATTGGTTGTCATATTAGATCTGAAATGCTATATTGATTATTCCTAACATAAGTAAATAGAGTATTCATGATTATACCAAGTGTACCATACAGTGTAGGGTTTTTGTTGTTGTTAGGTTAGTTTTTTAATCTGAATTATCTGTTAACTGACTACATCCCTTGACTCTTTGTGTCAATGGTGTATGAAAATGTTTCATGGAATTTATGAGGAAAATTTTAGTAAAAGTTTGAATTAAAGTTTTTCGATTTTTCAAAAATCTGGTTTCGTGATGTCATAATTGCTCAAAGGGAAAGCCAGAATTGTTATAAGCTTATGATAAGGCAACAAAAGTAATTTATTACGAATTATATTTTAGAGACAAGGGGAACAAAAACCATATTTTTAACTTGCAGAATGATTTGGATCTTGTGTCTTTTTGATGTATTACTTGGATTGTTAGTTCAGGAAATGCAGTGGTTAGACTGGTGGATTTTGTTTCTGTTTTGAATACTGGAATAGGTTTCAGAAGCTGATAATTAATATGATCATATAAATTAAATGCAGAAATTCACAGATTCAAAGAGGAATGATATAATATAGCACCAAAAAGTATTTTCTTATAAGGGGTTTTGTTTGTTTCTGAATACCTTTCATCCTGAATTGCCTCCATATAATACTTTGCTTTGGATTATATCACATCAGAAACTAGAAGTTAAAATCTTCCCAGCAGAAGAGTGTAAGATAAGAAGCAAACCTCAAACCTAGTCAATTACTTTGCACTTCAGTCCTGTTCTGCCTTATACTTGACATTTACCATATTTCCTCCTTTTTATCATATAGAATTTACAGAATGATAAAAAAAATTTGCTCACAAAAGTATTTGTTTGAGTATGTAAATAAATGATTATAAAACTGTATGTTAGATATTTCAAAACAATCAGTTTATGTTGGAACTAAGAAGCTGAATACAATGGAAGTTTGAACTTCTGCAGACTTCATTTTTGAAATGAGCTTTAAGGCCTATAACTTGTCTGGTTTCTTGTCAGGAAGTTTTAATATAAATTTCTTCCTCCTAAGAGTAAGAATTGATTTTCTTTTTTTTTTTTGTATTGTTTTTTTTCTCTGCTAATTTTAATTCCTAACTGTTCGCTAGAAATTACTATTATTCTATAGTCTTAATTTCAGTCACAGCAGCAGGAAAGAAGCCAAATACATATATACTGGTAAATAAGAAGGGCAAAGAAGCAAATTTTAGCAGTTGGATCCCTGAGCCTCAACACTACCAGATAGCTTGGTCCTTGGTTTTTTTTGGGACCACTCCAGCTAGCTTTTGCCAATACCAGGTTCTCTACAATGTATTAATAAGATGATGTTTCTTGGCCTTGTTGGCAGGATTTATTTCCATAATCCTTTGTTATTAAGGAGCACAGCAGTAAGGGATGGGGTTGGATCTCTACTCTTGAGTGACCAGTGCACACCCAGCCTCAGTGGCTACTCATGAGAGTGCTGGGCAGAGATTCCTGCCTTCTTCAGTAGCCCAGGGAAAAAAGAGGATGAAGTAGTTGGTCCCATCCAGTTGATTGACAAACCCCCTTGAACAAAGACATAAGGTCTCACTTCATATTTCATACAATACTGTAATTCCTTGATACCTGCTGTGTAAAATTTAAAAAGTAAATTCAGCTACCAATGCTGCCTTACAGGTATACAAAGGTAGTCTTTGGTAATTTAATCCATTGCTTTTTACATCAGGATTAATAGATAAGTGCTATTTGCAGTATTTTTAGATTCCAAGAGGGTAAAAAAGGGAAAAGAGGCTGTCTGAAAAAATTGTTGAGATTGTGATAGTGATGCAGGTGTTTCTTGTTGAAATATTTAAGAGAAACCTAATTTAATAAAATGCATATGTAACTACTGCACACAACCTGATTTTATTAACAGTCTTTATACTGACTATATATTAACACTGCAATAAAAAATAAATGCAGCATAACTGCAGACTGAGTGCCAGATTGTTCAAAATGCACAACACAGCTTTTAATCTTCGCAGCCTGATATGTGGACCAGCACCTCAACACTACTCCCATCCAGACAGATTTCTCCTCAGGCATATAACTCAAAAAGAAACAGAGAGATCATTTTAAGAATCTTTTGTGGTTTAACCCCAGTAGGTAGCTAAACAGCACAGAGTCAATTGTTCATTCCCCCATAATGGAATGGGGAAGAGTTGTAAAAGTGAGAAGATTCATGGCTTGATGTACAATCCAATAGACAAAGCAAAAGCCACATATGCAAGCAAAGCAAGACAAGGAATTTGTTTACTACTTCCCATCAGTAGGAGGCAGGTGTTCAGCCATCCCCAGGAAGGCAGGGCTCTATCATGTGTAACAGTGACTTGGGAAGACAAAGGCTGTCACTCAAAATGTTCTCCTTTCTCTGTCTTCCCCCAGCTTTTATTGATGAGCCTGACATTGTGTGGTATGGGCTGGGATATTCCTTTGGTCAGTTGGGGTCATCTGTCCCCTCCCAGCCTACTCACTGGTGGGGCAGTGTGAGGATCAGAAAAGGTCTTGTTGTGTAAGCACTCCCACTGAACAGCTAAGCTGTTGGTGTGCTATTAACATTGCTTTTATCACAAATAAAAAAAAAATAATAAAAAAAAAGCACCATAAGAGCTGCTATGAAGAAAATTAACTTTAACCCAGCCAAAACATGTACAGCACTTAAGTCAGTTTGGCTTATATCATCACTGTTGCAGTTGAATTGAATCCTACACTCTTTGCAGCATATTTAAGCCACATTCCTATCGATTGATTCCTGCTGGTCCTACATGATGACGTTTCTAGGCATCTTGAGGTATTTCCCATGCTCAGTCCGACAGGATGCTTTTGTTTACGTATACTGTTACTGGTGTACTTCTCTTTCCCCAGCATAGCAATGTCACTCTGCACTGCTCTATTCTGTCTATGTGTTGGCAAAGTGTTATATAGCACTGCCACCCAGGGGAAAGGAGACAGGTGAACATCGGTCAATGTGTGCTTGTGTTCAACCATAGGCAAAGCCTGGCAGCAGAATGCACATTCCTCTCATGAGACGTGGAAGGGAAATGACAGAGTGACAGGCCTTTTGAAGGATTTAGGAGCTCCCTAAAAATACAGCTGTGCCTGTTGAGAAAGACAGGTGTAATAAACTTTGGATAAAAGTATTACTTGGGTAAATGGTATTGAAATGTTTGCCTGTCACAATGTTTTTTTAACTAATTTTTTTTTTTCTGAGAATGATTGTATTTCATAGCTGGGTTTTTTTTTGTGAGAATAAGAATCCTTAATTGTTTATCAGAAACAATTGCAGACCTTAGGGTTCACTTACCTTGCTACCTCTTCTTATTTTATTTAAATGTGTCTGACATAACAGCCTCTCTTTTAAGCCCTCCAAGAATCTGTTCAAAATAACCAGAATACAATTATGTGTATAGATAAAAATCTTTGTTAGGAATACCTGAGGGAGGGGGGGGAAATATATTTTAAAACACACACCTTCTTTGTCACTGGAACAGGTTGCCCAGGGAGGTGGTTGAGGCTCCTTCCCTGGAGATATTCAAGATGAGGCTCAATGGGGCCCTGGGCAACCTGGTCTAGTTGGGGCTGACCCTGCCACTGCAGGGAGGTTGCACTAGATGACCTTTGGAGGCCCCTTTTGGCCTGGGTGATTCTATGATTCTATGATTCTTCACTTTTTTTTTTGTCCCTCAGAATGCATCAGCCAAGCTTTTAAGTGCTGTCAGTTTATGATCAGGTTTGTCACACTTCCACAACTCTTTCTGCAGAAATGCATAATATAAGCCTACTTCTTGCTTATAAACTTGGTGGCAATGCCAATTCACGTTACTAAGGACTTGAATTTGTGCAAGGCTATTGTGAATGGAAATACATTGTTGTCTGTATTGGAAAGCAAATAGGCTAGCTTCTGTTCTTGGGCTCACTGGCAGCATGGCCTGGCTCCTATTCTGTGGAGTTTGTCCCTGCTCTACTTTCCCTTTGCCCATTTTTCTAGTCTATTCAATGGAAAGAGTTCCTGGAGTTGACTTCTCGTATTTCAGTGGTGTCTAGATGATTTCCTTTGTACACCCTGTCAACAAGAAGTTCAAGATCTTCCACAACTGCATCTGGGCATGTGTCAGCGACTCATGGTCAAGCAGAAATATGCCACAGAGCAACATATGATGGCCTGACCAACGAACCTGATCACCTTCTACAGCAAAGTAACGTTTTCTGTGGATATGGGGCAAGCAGCAGGTATTATTCACTTGGACATAAGCAAAGTATTGGACACTGAACCCCATGGCCTCCTTTTAGAAAAACTGGCAAGAGAGTATGGAGGGTCTGCGAGATGGGTTAGGATATTGGCTTACGGGCTGTAATCAAAGGGTGAAGATTAATTGGTCTTACTCAGGCTGACAGACTGTCAGAGGTGAGGTCCCCCAGGGACTGATACTGGACCTGACACTTCACCATCTTCCTAAGCTACCTGGAGGATGGGATTGAAAGCACCCTCACCAAGTTAACCAATGAAAATCAACTGTGTATGGAGGTGAACATATCGGAAGGGAGAGATGTCTTACAGAGTGGGCTAGCAAGAACTGCATGAAGTCTAACAAAGTCAAGTGGAAACTCATGCACTTGGGATAACAATCAGAGAACCAAGTACAGGCTAGAATTGGTGCAGCTGGGGAGCAACCTTGCTGAAAGGGACCAGGGGGACTGAAGAATAGTAAACTGAACAAGAGTCAGCAGTGTGCTGCTGCAGAAGCAAAGGCAAATTAGATCCTGGGCTACATCCACAGGGCTATTACATGTCTCTGCAGAGGCAGAGACATGATCACCCCACGCAGTGCTTGTCAGGCTATACCTGGAGTACCATGATCAGTTCTGGTCTCCCCAGTTCAAAAAGACATTGATAGACAAGAGATGGTCCAAAGTAGGGCCACAAATATGATCAAAGGGCAGGAGAACCTGCCCTGTAAGGAAAGACTGAAGAAGTCTTTTAACCCTGTAGCAGAGAAGGCTCAGGGGAACCTCATCACAGTTTTCCAGTACCTGAAGGGTAACTACAGAGAAGACAGAGATTCTCTCTTCCCAGGGAACCACATGATGAGAGTAAGAGGCAATGGGTGCAAGTTACACTGGGAGAGGTTTCATCTCGAAACAAAAAAAATATAAATATTTCACAGTAAGAACATTCACAGGAACAATATTCCCAGTGACATGATGGCATTTCTATTACTGGAGATTTTCAAGATACTGCCGGACAGGGTGCTAGATAATCTCATCTAGGCTCATTTTCCCACAAAAGGTTGGACCAGATGATTGTTCAGGGTCCTTTCCAACATAAACTGTTTTACAATGCAGTGATTCTATGGCATGGAGAAGGTTTATGCCTTGCCTTGGAAATAAAGTGAAGATGCTTCAGAAGAGAAGATGGTAAGACGAAAGGGAATAAAAAGGGAAAAACTAGAGGGATGACTATGAAGGGGCCAAGTCTGCATCAAGAAGAGACTGTGGGATAACTGGGAGGCAGAGAGGAAACAACAGATTATCTGGCCGTGAGGATGAGAAGGAGGATCATCCCAAATCCTGAAGGCAACTAACCTCAGATTGATCCAACTACAAGAGAAACAAAACCGAAACCACACAAAATAAAACCAAAAAGCAAAACCCAAAAGAAACATGTTGATAAAAACCCAGACTGGAAATAAAGAGGTCATAGAGGACAGATGGAGAGTTGATTGTCAGTTTGTTAATTTAATAATAAATAATCCCATTAAACTTTCTCTACACACAGTCAAAGGAAACAATTATTATTTTTTTAAAATTTTAGTAAAACTTATTTATATGGTACTTCAGAACTCTGTGTGTCTGGTGGTCCTTTCTAAGGTACATACATGCACACACTCACAGACTGAACTTGATGATGGCTGCTGGGCTTTCCAGATTGCCTGTTATGTCTGTTCTGCTTCAGAGATGACCCAAGGCAATAGCATAATGGGAAAGATTTTGAAGAAAAGAACAGGATCCTGTTGGTGGATTTGATGTTTAATGTTCCATTTGGCCTTCTTCAGGGGAAAAACACACCATTTTTCAATTTTACAGATACTACCTTCTTTGTAAATAAAATGACAAATTAGTTAGAACGTATATGTCTAACAACATGTAAGACATGCCATATTCCAGTATCCAGGGGTGAAAAAAAAAAGAGAAGAAAATAATAAATAAGTCAAAAATAGTATGGGAAAGGAGAAGAAGCTCAAGATGTGCTATCAGAGACATTATCTCTTGTAACCATTAAAAATTTCTCCAAAATCTCTCATGTGACAGCTGAGATAAAATATATGTCGATATATTCTCTTTGCCTCTGGATAAAAAGAAGCTATCTTGGTTTGTTCCAGAAATAAAAGTTGCAAGCCAAGTTGAATTATCATGACTTAGAAACTGGAAGACAGCAAATGAACAGCTAGGAAATATCATCTATTCCATACTAACCTCTATAGTTAATAATTTCTTTTTCTGATTTCTAAGTTCCAGTGCCTGTATACATAAATGATTCTTCTTTTATCGATACTGAATTAATTACTTCTGTTGTATAATTTTTATATGCCATGAAATATATATATTGAACTGTAATTTATAATTTTGTACCTATATTTTGTCATTTATTTTCACATAAAGTAAATTTCATTCTAATTTAAATCCTTGGTTATAATTATTAGAATTCTTTTTAAACTCTCTCTAATTTTGGGATTTTTGCTTATTCTGACATAGAACAACTAGTATTAACTGGAAACTAAGAGACCACAATGAACAACTAATATGAAAAAAATAGTGGAAAAGTATTGCTATTCTTTAAAAATCCATATGCTTGATTTCCTATTTAAAATACACAGTTGGCAGAAATAATTATGAAAATGGCTACAGTGATAACAACATTAAAAATATTAATAAATGTAAGAATAATCACAATATTCTTCAGTGAAAACAGTGATATTGTGGATTAGCATTTTGCTCTACAGAAAATTAATCATTTTTCATCTCATATTTCAGTTAGATTCTCATCTCTATTATTTGCCTTTAACCATATGATTTAACTTTAAAGGATCTTTTTCCTGAGGTACTCAATACTCCTTTGAAAAATCTTACACCATTCATTTCTCTTTTATCTACTTTATTATTAACTGAATATAAAAGACACGTTCAAAAAATTCTAAAATATTAGCAAACCATGATCTCCTTTTGAAATACTGCTTGTGCATATGTGAAGATAATCCTGCTGTTTTACTAGTTTGTAATTTTAGCAATTTTACTAATTCTTACATAAACCCTGGTGGTCTCTCATTCCTTGGCTGATAACTAAGACATAACCTTTTCTTTTGCTTTGCCTTTTAATTCTCTAGTGTAGTAACAGTGTTCAGAGAAGCAGGTAAATCTTTGCTAACATCTCACTGCAAAAGTTTTCAGAATTATATGATGCTCAGACAGGAATGATGAAAATGGTATTATAGGCAGAGGCCACTTTAAGACATTTATGCTTTATAGCAATTCTGTGTCATGAAGTTCTGTAAAAAAACTGAGGTAAAACCTAGTCTCTTCAGACTTATGTTGACCTTTCAGATTTGCTGTACAAGTTGAGTTCATCAGGCTGGTTCACACATGACTGAGCCTTTTTTGCTGAAAGAAATTTGGCACTAGGAAGTGCTGTACCATGCTATCAGAAGTCACAGTTCCAGGCCTAAGTTAGTGAAGCTGCATGAAAGGCATCTGAGTTGAAAGTGGGAACTAATAACTACATCTGTTTCAAAAAATACAAGTTTTCAGAGATTATCCTTTAAGAAAAATCACAGAATTACAGAATGGTTGAAGTTGGGGCAGACTTCTGGAGATCATCTAGTCCAGCTCTCCTGCACAAGTATTGTAGCTTTGATCTTGCTTGCCCAGGACTGTGTCCAGACTCCAAAGATGGAGACTCCTTTAACGGTCTGGGCAACCTGTGTCAGTGCTTGGTCACCCTGACAGTGAAAAAGTGTTTCATCTTGTGTTTTAGTTTGTACCCATTATGTATTTATAAATAGTGAATAAAGCACTATGAACACGGTTTTTCTATGTGTTCTCTTCGTTTAGAAGGTATTCAGACATGAAGTTCACTGTAGAGTAATAGGAGGTTTGCTGTTAAGAGTGTGATTATGCATTCTTTCCCAGAAGCTCTGAAATAAAACCAGCACATAAAATTTGGGCTGTCTGTTGAGACTTTGTGAAAAAGTCACTGAATCAGGGCAAGATTTCTGTGAACTGGAAGCTGGTCAAAGAGATGACAGCAAATAGTAGCTGGATCACCAGCTATCACCAGTTAAGAATGGATATGGCAGAGAGTTTGGGAACTGTAATAATCTTTCTTGTCCAGTGTCTCTGTCACATTGTTCACATGTCTTTTGTCAGTTCCAAGATGCTGTCATGGAAGTTTATGATGAAGTGACAGAAGTTAATTGATGCAAAAAACAGTCAATTAAAAGAAGAAAATTTTTCCGTTGAAGATTTTCCAGTGAGCACCATCTTATTTGTAACACAGCTAAGCAACTACTATAGTATTGTTTCAGCATTATAAATTTCAGGATCTGAAAATATTAGCTAGTCTAGATTGAAACAAATGAGAAATCCAGGTATACTATTTAGCTAATACAGAGAACATAGAGTTTAACAAAATAATTACACATATAATTTTAAATCCAAATATTTATTTTTCGTTTTCATTTCTTCCCTCTCCTCCACCCAAAGATTCCCAGTAAAAAGTCAGAATCATTTATCTTCTTATTGTGAGAAAAAATTAATAGATGATTTGATCGAGATAAGCCAAACATGGACAAGATATTTTTATATTATATAATCTGAAAAATTAGAGATATTTAATTAACATTCTGTCAGCATCTGGTTTAAGAGACTGTATTCCCACCTTTAATTATATTGTACAAGCAAAGAAAAAAATTTCCTAGTTTTTAAAAAATTATTTCTTTATATTATAAAAATAACCATGAATAAATTTGTTATTCTGTTTTATAGTGAAAAATTAGTAGTGTTACTTGTTGTTCAATTCACCACCAAGTGGAGCTCTAAGCTAGGAAATGAATTAATGACTTTATTACCAGTGCAGATGCCAAGAGCAGTTTTTCATAGAACAAGCTAAAGTAAAAGAAAAGAAAAGTAAACAAAACAAAAGCTGCCTGCACCCCATGCCATTTATACCTGCTTTACATCTTCAGAATTTATTCTGTCTGTAATTCACACAGTCAAGTGCTGTAAAAATGAAGCTCATTGCAAGCAAAGCAGAATATGATTCAAATTAACATTGAATTATACTGCAATAGACTGAAGTTTTTACTTCAAAGCAATTATAGTTAATGAAGATGATACTCAATCCCTCAAGTGCTCTGTGTTCATGGATTCAAGTTACAGATAAAAGAAACTGACTTATAAATTGTAAAATAATTAAAAGAACTGTGTAAATCCTTAGTAATGCACATTTAATTGCCCTGATTAGGTTGAGAGAGACTTCTACTTATAATTGAAAGTTGAATGACCTATTTTAGAGGACCATCTAATGTTAAAATAAACTGGGCCAAATTCTAATGATTGACATTCATCAAAAAAATTGTTATGGGTTGATGAGTTGGTTGATTGTCTTTATAATATATTCTTGTAATTATTCAAAATTATATTCAGAACTAAATTACTGACTTAATATAGGCAATACAGTGCTTTGCATTTGAATTACTGTTGGTTTTTTGATTTTACTTGCTTGTTCATTTTGTTTTTCCGGAAATGTTCTGCCGGCTTACCTGTTTTTGGTTTCTGCCATGGGCAAACTATATTCTGTTAAAGTTGTTTTATACACATGTGAGGATAAGATCTGGGAGAGCTTCCAACTGCTCAGGTCAATTTTCACACCTCAGTCAACTTCTGACAACATGTGTATATATTCACTTCCAACTGTTCCTCTTGCCTTTTGCTAATACACTTACTCACTCTCTCTGAAGGCAATCCTGAGGTCATGCCTTGCGGAAAGCTATGGTGCTGTAGGTGTTCCAGTGTGGGCTAGTGAGAAACTATGACTGAGAACATTGAACAGAACAAACTTACTCTGCTGAACATTTGCATACTGCACAAGTACATACGGACATACGTGTGTGAGATTATTAGTGACTATCAACGTGGACGAATCTGCAATAAGGATGAGGATATCTGCTAATGGATAAACAGTGTGGGAGATGGTCATCAAAGAGTCTGCAATTGTTCATCACATAGTAGAGACCAGAGTGTCTGCAAATTGGCTATGGTCCAGAAGGTGCAAATCAAGTATCATGGGGCTTGGAGGTCGACTGAGAGGCCCATCTGCATGTACTGTCTGTGTGTGAGGCAGCTGGAACCGAGAGGATCTCAGGGCCAGCTGCTATGTAGATTGAACATCTAAGGGTAATTGTTGGAGGGATGTAGAGTGTATGTGTGTGTGTGTTGTATGCAAGGTCCGAATACCTGCAGTAGGAATGGGGCTGTGGACCTCAGATGTTCATATCCCAGGTGCCAGTAACAGGGAAAACGAAGAATCCAGGGTTAGTTAGTGGATACAAACACACATTCTTACAATATTCTGTGCAATTCATTCTATACTCTGAACTAATTATGCTTACAATAAATAGGAACAAAGCTGTTCAAACTAGTTTAACTTCACTTATTTCAGTGTCTTCATACATTTGATCCATTAATCTTAACTTATATACATATTGCAATAGATCCCTCCCAAGTAAATGCAAGTATTAATATTCTCCATTAGAAATCTGTAAAATAATTTCAATAACAAATTATTTAATTAGGAAACATCTAAGAAGAAGTATAACACGTGCCCCTCTCTACTGTCTAAGTATCAGCCTGAGCAAGGTATGTGAATTTCAGTGTCAACTGAAGAGGGAAATTACGTTTTAGCATGAATTTTAAAAGTGGTGCTTAGGTGTGATTTTCTTTAAAACTTCTATCTAAATTGAACTTAAGGAACTGACTACTGAATAGCTAAGCTTCTACTTCCATTCACTCTGAGGTAGAGAAAAACCCTGAACATACGAATATGATTGCATGCATTAGTTCACAGCTTTGAAAACTGACAGTAGCTAGTTGGTGTGAGATACAGAGAAAAAATGAAAGTTTTATCTTAGACCATACCTTATTCTAGGAACATAATATCTTCTGAAGCATTTTAAAGATTATAATCACAAACTTTACTTACTTGTATGTTTTCTTGGACTGGTACTTCCTAACAACCTTCCTTAGGCCCTTATGCTCATCATCATGATTCTGTAGCAGGTAACCCAAAAGCTTAGTAAGAACCTGGTTCCTGGGTTCTCATTATGAGGAAGCCTTGAGACCAGATGTGCAGCTTGTAGTTTTCTGTGGCAGACAGCCACAGACTCGTGTCATATTTTGTTGCCTTGAAACTGTGTATTGCAGAAGCATTGGGATACACAGCAGCAGGCTGCATCTAGTCAGAGGTTTTATAATGATTTCTGGGAAAAGAATTCAAGCAAAATTCTTTAATATGAGTGAAGTTTTGTTTTTTATTAAAATTATATTCCATCCTTTTTATCTAAATAGCTGTAGCTGGCAAGTTCCTACATTCTTTCTGATCTCCTTCAGGCTATAATTTCCAATCATTTTTTGGTGTATAAATCCCAATCATAATCACTTTTTTAGTCATGGGTGGACTCATATGTACTCATATATATCATAGCTAAAGGCCATTTAACTGATGCCATTACTAATAGAGACAATTTTCCATGGTACAAAGTGCTTTTTAGTTGTTTTTACCTGAATGAGGAAATGATCAAGCCTGGTGTTTTGAAGCTCTGATACAGATCCCAGGTAGTTGTAGAGGTAGGAGACAAAACCTCAAACACATTTCAAGAAAGGGAATAAACACCTGAATGGCCCTCTGAACCTACTGGGTTCATATGGAAAAATGAGATTATACTGTAACATTACAGGCCAGATTGTTCCATGCATCATCACATCAAGCTATACTTCCTAACGTCTTTGCCTTTAAATATATTGTTGTGCAATTATGCCTTTTTCAGCATAAAAAAGAATATCAACACAGTTTCTAAATCGTTCAGTAAAAATATGTAATTCCATTCCGTGACTATGTGAAAATGATGTTGCTGTGAAACAGTACTGTGTGGACTATAAATGAATAGATAGAAGGTCTGTCTGACACAGACTCTCACACACTTACATTCTTCCAGTAATATTGAGTTTCAAAATTATTTCAAATTCTTATCCTCTGGAAGTGCAGCAGCTTAATGGTTCCATGGCTGTTACTTCTTCCGCAGAACATTACTCCCACTACCACCTAAAATCTCTTTCCAATATAATTTCTTTGTTGCTGATTTAGAATGAAATTAAATGAAATACACAGTATAAATTAACTTAGGGGAAAAAAAGACTGATTAAAAAATAAGTAAAATTAATTAATTTCATTTTCAAATTTAATATTAAGTTCTATTAAAAAAAACCCCAAACTAAAACAAACACACAAACAAAACAACAACAGCAACAAATAACCAAAGACCATTCTCAAACAATTGATGGTACTGGAATACAGAGCAGATAACCTTGGAGTTAACTTTGTTTCTTTGCACTCTATGTCCCATTATGGATCTTTTTTTTTTATTACCCAAACTTAAAAGTAGTGTTATTTTCTTTATACCTTTTTACCTTACAAGTTTTTATGTTGGTGTCATTTAACTTTTTTCTGCCAGTCTGTGATCTAGGACCAGTGATTCCCCTACTCATACTTTTTCCCCTTGAAACCACAAGATTTGCTCAAGGCTTTCCAGACTATGTTAAGGGCTGTAACAGCTCTGATAACTGCATAAGAGAATAGAAAATGGAAAACCTTACTTTAAAGGTTCAGTAATGTTGAAAATGGTATGTTATTCAGATTTCAGAAGTCATGCACTATTCACATCTACCCTTATTTTCTCAGTTCTTAATCAAATCTTCAAGTTTTTATTTCCTTGGAAAGGTTATCGGTAGAATTTTAATTTATTTCAGTGTTGCTTATTTCAGTGTGCTCGGAAGCCATGTTAAAGTGCTCCAGTATTAAGTACTGTAAAATGTGTTATGTTAATCTTTTAATTTGAGACCAGTCTATCTAATCACTTAAACTTTTCTTTTATATACTATGAATTACTCCCAACTATTGCAGTAGATATGCCCAGAGCAAGGACATACTTTATAAACTCACTCAGCTGTAGAAATACTGGGAGTGTCATTTTATCTGACTGTATTGACTTTGACTGCCCTTGAGAACAGATTCACTGTTTGTCCAGTCAGCAAACTCACGGGCACATATGAAGGTCATTCCTAAAATATGTGGGATTCTTTATGCCTTAGAGTTTTTACCACATTCACAAACTGTGTCTGCCTTAATAGTCTTGCAAACATGTCCTGGAAAGCCGTCCCCAGGTTGCTCACAAGACCACAAGTCATTACAAACATAGTATTGAAATAATAATTTTGTCATCTTCCTCCTTGTACTTTGCAAAGTTATGTGTTAGAGCCAACGCTTCTTTCTGCTGCCTCTAGACTCTTTCTCCTCACCATCCTATGTTACTATACTTTCTCTGGCAAACACAGAAGCATGTGTAGAAGGTAGATTCACAGAGTCTCTCTGTTTTTAGAGGCAGGGTTCTTCTAGAAAATAAAGTAACTTTGTTTATTACATATTACATATTTATAACTGAACTTGACTTAACTTCACATTGGTGCTTACTGCTTGACCAAGCTTTCTCAGTGGTGATGGATGCAACTTTGAACACAGGAAAGGAACTTGCATTCTTGTACAGTCTTTTTGTTGTACTGTGAGAGACCTGGCCAATGATGCAAGAAATTAAGTCTTGTACTATTGTGCTATACTATCATTTTCAGACTTCAAGCTACTCAAAAAAAAAAAAAAAAAAAGAAAGATGGAGATGGAAGAAATTTTAACATACTCCTCCCGCTGTGATTGACAAGTTACACACTAGACCAAGTTAATTCTAAGAAAATATTATTTCAGACTTAGAGTAAAAGAGATTCTGAAGGAAAAAATGGTTAATCAAGTTTCAGTTTCCCTCTCCAGCAGATCCAATACGCTTTATATTTAAATAGTATGTTTTAATTTTATGTCACAAATTAGTCCTAAGTATTTAGAGCTTTATTTGATAGGTCTCCCTACATATTTCATAGATTCATTACTAGTTATTTCACTGTTTTTTCATATGTATAAAGAAGTTCCTGCAGCCAGATCTCTGAGTTTATAAACTATATGAGGCATCAAACCAGTTTATCCTGTTCCTGCTTTTGCAGTATGTACGTTTTTTTTATTAATATCAAGATGGAATGAAAGAAAAAGGTATTTTCCATACCTTCTGCAAGTATAGAGGTAAAAACCCACCAAATATAAACATTATCAAAATGTGCTTCAAATGTAAATATACTAATTTTATATCAGAACTTATTAGAAATGTAATCAATGCCATTTTTAGTATGAATTCTTTGGGTTTTGAATGATGACTTATCACATAAGTATGTCCTAATGTCTCTCTAAACAAGGAGTGGCTAAAGGGTGCGTATTTGCTCACTTAAGATTTCGTTAAGGTATTTACTAGCTGGAGTACACCCTGATAATTAAAAGAAGCTTTTCCATTTACTTCAGAATTACAGAATCATGGAATTGTCACGGTTGGAAATGACCTCTGAGATCACTGAGTCCAACCATACACAAAAATACAACCCACACCCTACAACATTAGGCACAAGACCTTGCCACTAGAGCATGCCCTGAAGTACCACATCTACACATTTCTTAAATACCTCCAGGGATGGTAACTTCACCACTTCCCTGGGAAGGCCATTCTAGTGCCTGACCAGCCTCTCAGTAAAGTAATTCTTCCTAATATCCAATCTAAACTTCCCATGCTGTAGCTTCATACCATTTTCTCTGGTCCTGTCATTATTCACTGGGAAGAAGAGGCAAACACCCACCTCTCTACAACCTCCTTTCAGGTANCCTCCTTTCAGGTAGTTGTAGGGGGAAATGAGGTCTCCCCTCAACCTCTTCTGCAAATTAAACATGCCCACTTCCCTCAGCCTCTCCTCACATGAATTTTTCTCTAGACCTCTCACCAACATAGTAGCTCTCCTCTGGACATGTTCCAGGATTTCAGTGTCTTTCTTGTAGTGAGGGGCCCAGAACTGAACACAGTGCTCAAGGTGAGGTCTCAGCTGTGTGGAGTACAAAGGCACGATCACTCCCCTTCTCCCGCTGGGCACGCTGTTCCTGATACAAGCCAGGATGCCATTGGTCTTCTTGGCCACCTGGGCACACTGCTGGTTTATGTTAAGCCAACTGGCCACCAGCACCTCCAGGTCCTTTTCTGCTGGGCAGCGTTCCAGCCACTCTTCCCCAAGCCTGTAGCATTGCCTGTGTTGTGGCCAAAATGCAGGACCTGGCATTTGGTCTTATTGAACCTTGTACAATTGATCTTGGCCCATCTATCCAACCTGTCCAGGTCCCTCTGTAGAGCCTTCCTACCCTCAAGCAGATTAACACTCCCACCTAGTTCAATGTCTTCTGCAAACTTATTGTGGGTGCACTCAATACCCTCATCCACATAACTGATAACGATATTAAACAAGACTGGCTCCAAAACTGAGCCATGAGGGACACCACTGGTGACTGACCAGTTACAAGGTTTAACCCCATGAATCACATCTCTCTGGCCATGACCATCCAGGCAGTTTTTTTAGCCAGTGGAGAGTACGCTTGTCTATGCCACAATTTACCAGCTTCTGCAGAAGAATGCTGTGGGAGGCTGTGTCAAAGGCCTTACCAAAGTCTAGATAGAGCAAGTCCACAGCTTTTCCCTCATCCAGAAGTCAGGTCACATAGTCATGTTAAAAAATCAGTTTGATTAACCAAAGTCTCCCTTTCGTAAACCGATACTGGCTGGCCCTGATCCCATGGTTGCCCTGCACTTGCTGTGAGAACTCACTCAAGATTATCCTATGCATGATCTTTCCTGGTACCGAGGTCAGACTGGCAGGCCTGTGGTTCCCCAGATCCTCCTTCTGGCCATTCTTCTAGATAGGTGTCATGTTGGGCACCCTCCAGTCAGCCGGTACCTCCCCATTGACTAGAATTGTTGATATATAACGGAGAGAGGCCTGGTGAGCTCTCCCGCCAGCTCCCTGCGTACTCTTGGTTGTATAAAAAGAAAGCTTTGAAACAGGGCTTTTATTCTCCTATTTGTATGGATAATAGATAACTTAGGCTACTAGATATTATGACTAGCAGATAATTTTATATTCATAACGTAATAAGGTGACTCGTATTTTTCTTGTTTCTTAAAAGTAATAGAAATAAGCTCATAGATAAAAATTATTTTTCATAGTACTAGAAAAGCCACTGTGAAACTACCTTCAGAAAACCCTTGGGTAGCAAATTATTCAAAATTATGTGTACTAGAAAAAAGGAAAGGAAATCTAGCCAGATGTCCACAGATCATTTATCTATCTTGAGTAAGTTAACCATTTTCTACCCTCAAAAAAACTTTATCTCAAAAAGTAGATCAATTTAATCACTATTTATTTTCTAAAATTTCTACTGATTGAAGGTTTTGATGGTTCCAATAATAATACGCAGCTAAGTTCTCATTTAATAAGGATTCAACACAAATTACAGAGTAAAAGTTTGAGCAAATGAAAGATTGAATTTATCCAATGGCATATAACCCAGTTCCTTTGTTAAAAGCTTGATTTTAACAGTTATTTATTTACTAAGGAGAAAAAAAAAAAAAGGTAATGAAAAAAGAAAGCAATAAAGGATGAAGGAAAAAAAGAAGACAAGAAAAAATCAAATACTCGTTTTTTCTTCATTTACCTTTTCTTTACCAGCTTTCATACCAATTTTTTAGATGGATCACATTTCCACTTTGGATATTTAAACCAGTTTCATGATTTATATAATCTCTTGGAACACAGAACATTTTGTTTCAGGTCACAAAGGCATAATGATTTCTGCTGACATGTTGGATGATGTGTTTCTTGATTCTTTGTAGTGATTCTTTATTTGATGCCTCTGATCAGAGTTGTCTTTGACTAGCTGAGACACATCTGAAATACACTAAACAGCACCAAGCTGTTGTCTCACCAGTGAAAGGCATGAATATCATAAAAGAAAACATACTCTTATGCTTTTTTCTCCAATTAGCATTCTTTTTTTTTTTTTTTAACTTATATTTCTTGCAGAGTCCAGAGCTGAGCTTTCCTGCTTTGAAGCCCTGAAATCTGGCAGTCTAGCTACTGCTAGTCAAATTTGAAAAAGCTAACTTCTTTTATTTCAGTACAACATAAACCAGAATTGTGTTTTAATGAATCAGACTTTTACAATATTTAATATAACATTAATCATGTACATTCCATTACGTTATTTGATTATTGATGGAATTGCCCTTTGCACAATAAGAAAAGTTAGACTAAACAAGCTGAATTTCTGAAGTCACTATGTTAGATTAGAGGCTACAGTTACTTGGAAAAAAAATTCAGAGGACAAATGGGTGCCGTGGTTGGTCATTTTTGTTTGTGCTATCACAACCGGCAAGGTAATTAAACATAAATATTCAGTTAAAAATAAACTTCAGCTTCATTGATTGTTTATGAGATTTGAATAAGTGCTTGATAAAATCTGAATGAGGGCTCTATCTAATGCATTCTGATGTGGTGTCCTGAAATGAGACCATGGATATAAAAAACAAAATTTACAAGTGATTTGCACTTCTTAGAACTGGATTTATAGAGAGGTTTCAATTTATTCACAACCATGAAATGGTTTGCACGTACTGAAGTGGTTTTCAAGCAGACGCCAGTTCCTTTGACACTCTTCGTAGGCTTCTACAGCCTTCTAGTTGAAGATAGGGGAGTAAGTTAAGGCTTTGCATTCTGTTAGTGTCTTTACTGCTAGGGGGCAGTAATACTGTGGGAGGGTTGCAAGTACATCAAAGACGTAGAGAAATATTTCGCATAGTAACAGCAGTAATGCTGTTTAAAGTCACATGTCTGCTTCAATATCCTCTGAGCAGAGTTGAAAAGAGGGTGTAGCAGAATGACCTAACATCTAGGGAAGAGTTTTTGAAAACTCTAATTGGGAACTGCTGGTCATGGGCTAGTGGATAGAATAAGGCTATGAACAAAAGACAAGTTTCATCATTCATGTTAAGAACTGAATAGATTACAGAAAAAAATAATACCAATATTTTTCTGGTCTCTTTTTTTTTATTATTATTTTTTTTATATTTTGATGGAGGCTGGACAAGCTATCTAATCTTTCCATGAAAGCAAATGGATGTGAACATACAAGAGTTAAAGAGAATTCCATGGCAAGAAGCCCAATCTTCCTCTGTCAACAAGAAGAACATTGAACAATCTGTTCATCAACTTTATTATGTAAACTTCATGTCCTTGATTCTCCTATTAAAAAGTTTTTTAAGAATCTCCTCTTCTTTTGATTAAGCAATATAATCATATTTTCAAGCAACATTTTTCAGTAGATTACTTTCCCATCTCTGCCAAAAACAGAAAGCAAAAATAGTCTCCTACAATAATTCCATTTCACAGCCTTATCTATTCTCTCATCAGGGATGTGAATTCTGTAGCACCTTGTCAATTACTGGCTGCTTTTTAGAGTCTGTATCTACAGTGATAAAATCGTCTCCCCACTAAGGCAGAATGACTAATTCCCTATACTGTTCAGAGAATCCTTTTCTAACTGCCCACACTACCCACTATTTGGTTCTTGATTCTATGCTGTACCTCCATAAACCTAACAGTTTGCATTGAATTTTTTTTTATTTTTTTTTTAAATACAAATTATATGAAATAAAATCAGGACTGTTGAAGTGGTGATTTTATAGCATGTAACTGAAGGAATGAAATGGATATTTAGGCCTGTGTCCTGTCAGTGCATTCAAGTGCAAGGATATCTGAGTTAGTGTTGAACTGGATAAGGCAATATGAGCCCAGATCACAACATTCTCTTTTATTGTCTGTTGAGAGATGTCCCTAGAATGGACTGTCCCCAGATCTTCTCCGAGGTTTTGTTTCAGAAGTTATCTGTTGCTTGACTTCAAAGTACAACTTTGTACTGAGCTAGTTTTCATATACTACATGTGTTGTTCAGGGCTGCAGAATCGAGTACTGAATCAGGAGACTGAGCTACTACAAACAAATCACGTCATCATGGAAAGATGTCATGAACACTACAAATTTGCAAATATGTTTTATTTACCACTATGTATTCTTCTAGCCACTGAATCTCATGTTGCTTTGCTTTGAACTGTAGTGTGACGTATCAGAATGTATAAGTAATGTCAGATATATGTACTCTGAAGCACTCAAAAGTGCCAGAAATGGACTTGAAATATATAGCAGCTTTTTAAGGGACATAGAAGTGAGTTATATATAAAGAAGGTACATTTCTTTCAAATAAATAACATGCATGCATACATACACAGAGATTTTGAAACTCCTTAAATTGAAAAAAAGAAATTATGCCTAATAATGAAATGTGTACAATGAGCTGCTATTGCTGTTCTGCCAGCTTTCTGTTAAATAATAAAACAACCATTATAAAATCTGTCTCTCTTTTGTCATAGGTAATTGGTGACTATTGTTTTCGTGTTTATATTAAAATTTAAAGAAATAATAAAAGAAACCCAACCCCTTAGCAACCCAAAGCCCTGTTTTCATCTTCATCTTTTACAAGGGTGAAACCAACTGCCAGGCTGTGTTTTGAAACATTAGAAGAGCTGAGTGGTACTGAGCGAGCCAGTTCTTCCTTCTCTGAAGGGAGAGAGGCCAAAGAGAGCACCTATCACTCCTTTAGTGGCTGTTCCAGCCCAAACCACAACAAATTCAAATGATTGTTAAATCTTGTAGCACAATGTTGATGAAATTTACTCAGGAAGAAAATGCATATGTTTCAAGTATCAGTGAAAATGCATGTCTGATATAATTTACTGTTAATCCCCAAACTAAATTAAGAACTTAAAGCTTCCACATCTCAGGTGAGTTCATCAACCAGAATGCTTCATGGTGAAAAAAACCCCCTCCCTAATATCCCGCTAATGGCATTTTAATTTATATGCACCATCAAGTATTTGCTAGACCAAAAAGAAACTGTCAGCCAGAGATTAATATACTCACCTGGAAACTAGGAGATCTCAGGTTGACTGATGTGCTTATTCTAGACATAAACCAGAAGAACCATAAAAAAAAAATAAAAAAAAATAAAAAATGAACTGACCAAATACCTTTACAAAGTGTGTTTTAGGAAACGAAAAAATAAAATAAAATAAAAAAGTCTCACTGTAAAACAGGATGATTGATACAGGATTTTTTAGCCTAAAAACCCCAGTTAGATGGGCCTCAGCATAGAGTGAAGTAGAAGTATAAGGAAAACAAACTCACAGAATGAGTTAGGAGGAAAACTTAAGCAGTAAAATAGGCTTTCTATTTCAGAATACAACATCCTTTTTTTGAGTTATTTTCTACTCCTTACACCTGAGGTTTAGAACAATGACATTGCAGTAAGTTTTATCCCATAAAGGGTAAGATTTAGATATTTGTCCTGGATTATTTTCTTCTATAGCTTAGCAAACAGCCCACTGTCCCCCAGATAAGTAAGTCTTTCTCTTCCTTCCACCCACATTTCTGATCACTACTTTTCTTGTACTTGATGTAGCTTTTATGGGACTTTATGATATAATAGAATTCACTTATTAATTAGAAAATTATTTACTTTTTCCAAATAAATTTTATACACATCTATATCTTGGCACTGTAATTAGTTGGATCAACTATCTGAAAAGTTTCCTTAATACCAGATAGAGGGCATGGTGGAAGTTCTTACTTCCAACATGTGATATGGTGAAATCACCCACTTAGCAGTAAACCACTAGATCATATAAGTCTGTAGTAAATAATTTACTATTCCTTTAAATTAATTCATTTTCCATACAACGCAGGGCTATCTTACAGAAGACAGACTGCTACTGTAGTTCTTTATGAAATCAAGTGTGATTTGATTCAATAGTTCCATAGCAAGTGTGAAATATCATGCTGCTTATGTGATAGAAAAGATTTAGTGACGTATTAACAACAAAAAAATTCTGTGTTCTCTCATTAGAAAGCTTTTGGAATCCCTATCCCTCAAACAATGCTAGCAAGTAGCTAAAAGGACATACAGCCTTGGAATATCAAGAGAGAATCTAATAATGAGATAATGCATCTGTTACCATTTAGCAGATGTGAAAGAATTAAACTAAACAACAAGATTTTTTTTTTTTTTTCAGTGCAACATGCATCATGTTCTTATTACTGCTTTAAATCTGGATCTTATTGCCAAACTAATTTGTTGTCTTTCCATCTTCTGCAGGGAGAAACTTTCACCGGCAAAACAGTGAAAAAACCAATCAACCGAAAAAAAAAAAGTCCAAACAAACAAAAAAACAGAAAAACAACCCAGAAAACAACAACAAAAAACCCCAAAAGCCAAACAAAAAAAAAACAAAAAAAACCAAACAAAAAAAAAAAAACCCAAAAAGCAAAAAAAAAAAAAAACAAAAAAAACCAAAAAAAAAAAAAAAAGAAACCAAAAGAAAAAAAAACACAAAAAGGTGATTTTGAGAACTCTCACAAAAAGTATCTTTTGACTATGAATTCATCTGTAGATAACAGAATTTTTTTTTTTTTTTTTTTAATCAATGACTATAGGAAAAGAACCCAAATGATTAAAACAGGAAATATTTTCTTTAGTCTCTTTACTCAAACCAGGACTGGACTCAGAAGTGCTATAATCTACTTACTTTCACATAATGATGTTAAGTGATAGAGGCCAAGAAGTTCATCCAGTTAATGTCTGAAATTTTAATATTGAACAAATTGATCTGAATCATTTGGGAATATTTTGAAATAAAATAAGGCTGTAACTTCACAATTTAATTAAATATTTGATAACCCTCCCACTGTAACTGCCAGATAGTTGTAAAGCTGAACATAGAGAGCAATTAAAACAATCATTTGGGAAACTAGATTAAATATTAAGGGTCAGATCCTCAACCTATGTAAATTTGCCTACTTCCACTAGTTTTAATTAATCTGTGATGCATTACACCTGCTGAACATTCAACCCTAAGTATTTATAAGCTCATGAATTCAAAGAAAGACCTCGCTTCCCACAAGTAATTATGTACTGTAACTCTATAATTTTAGCAGAAATAGAATGTTTCTTGAAATCACATTATATTTGCATTATATGTACATAGAGAAAAAAATGAAAAATTCAAGCTGACAACTGGATTCATTTCAGGAATAGGTGCAATTCAGTCTGAAGTTTACATGATACCATGGGAAACAACAAAGAATCTCTGAACACAATCAAAAGATTATCAAGGAATTTAACTGATATGGAAAAAGTCAAAGATGAGTATGTTTTATTCTGATTGGTTAAAGAGAGCAAACTATAGCTTCATCTAACTTGCTGTTCAAGCTTCTATCTATCCAGAATGCAAATAAACTCACAGACTTCTAAATTAAAATTTGTGCGTTAATTTATGACTGCACTTATATACTCCTTGCTGAATCAAGACTTTGGTTAGGAATTAGCTCCATTTTCAATGCAATTTATTTTTGAGTGTTTTGATGAGAAAGTAGTCTGGTGTAATATCATAAAAAAATGGAAGCATAAACAGAGTAGGATCCTCCAGATATATAAATATAAAAAGACCTATATTCTAACTCCCATATAATGCCTTGAAGAGAGTAACAAGATAAATTGAAACTGAGAACAACATACTGACAAGAATAGTTCCTTTTAGTCTCCATATACAAGACATATTGTTACAAAGCTACCCTGTTCTCCAACAAAGTTCAGAGCCATTGTAATTTATTTCTTTTCTGTAACCTTTGACATATAATTTGAGAAATATGAATTTGTCCTTTAGGGATTTCTATCATCCCATGAATCCACATGAAATATTAAAGATCATTAGGAGAAATAACGGGGACTTCAATTTCACAACAGTCATTTGAAAACATATTAAATTTAATCAAACTTCCATTTGTGAAGCAGTCTTTGCCATTAACATTCGAGATTGTCCCTTGGATGTACTAGACACTAGTTAAGTGATTCTGAAATACCTCTAAGGCAAAGGAGACAAGGTTAGGACAGTGGCCCAGAAGACAAGACACTCAAATCCAGTTTTCACTTGTAGCCTGAGTTTTTGCAAATCACTTGTGTCCTGTAGTTCTTCTCACTATCTATATAATTTCTTTGAATTATTGAACTTTTTTTGGGAGGAAACTTTCCTTCCTATGATTGATTTTAAAGCTCAAAGAATTGTCAACAGACTTCTTACAACCTCTAAAATGTGATCTTTACACATATACCTAATTGTTAAATACCTGAATAACCCTAATAAACCAGAGATTTTTAAAATAAGATATTTGTAAAGTAAATTTTAAATTCAGATTTAAAGAGTCATAGATTTACTTGATTTCATTTACTTGATTTTCATTGTTGTGATTATGAAATTCTGGACATATAGGACGTTAGTTCTGCTTTTATTACTGCAGAATAAAGCCTATTTAAATAAAATTACTAGACCTGGTCTACTGTATGTACAATGTACACAATAGCATCCTAGCCTCTATCAGGAACAGACAGCAGGACTAGGGAAGTGAGTGTCCCACTGTACTTGGCACTGGTGGGGCTGCATTTCAAACACTGTGTTCAGTTTTGGGCCATTTGGGTCATTGAGGTGCAAGAATATGTCCAAAGAAGGTCAACAAAGATTTTGAAGGGTCTCACAAGGAGTGGCTGAGGGAACTCGTAATTGTGTAGCCTGGAGAAAAGGAAACTCAGGGGAGACCTTTTCATTCTCTAGAGCTACCTGAAAGGAGGATGCAGCGAGGCAGGTGTCAGTCTCTTTTCCCAAGTAACAGCTGATAGAACAAGAAGAAATGGCCTTAAGTTGTGCCAAGGGACGTTTAGTCTGGGTATTAGGAAAAATTGGAATAGACTTCCCAGGTTGAGTCACCATCCCTGGAGGTATTTAAAACACATGTAGATGTGGTGCTTAGGGACATAGTTTATTAGTGGACTTGGCAATGTTAGGTTAATGGTTCGACTTGGTGATCTTAAAGGTCTTTTCCAACCTAAGCACTACTATGATTCTGTAAATCTATAATTAAACCAGAAATGTACACATATTTAATTGAGACTAAAAACTTGAAACGATGAAGAAGACATCTAGGGAAAATCTATGTGCAGAAAATTTGTGAGGATTCAGCATTTTGTGTTTATTAGTTTAAGAGGACATAAATGGAGGGGGGCAGAAAAAAGAGAAACCCAAACTAAAAATACCCCCACAAATCAAAAAATAAACCCTCAAATCCTGAAACAGTACATAGAATCTGCATGATTATGAGTGTGTGTAAGAGAAATAATTGTGTATGATATTATTGCGTTTCTTAGGGCACAGAGTGATTGAGTGATACATTACATATCCATACTCTGAAGTGCCAATTGAAATGACCTAGCTTTTATCATTATCTTTTATATCTAGTTTGACTTTCACAAAATGGCTTGCCTATTTGAGACTGTATATTAATCTGTAGATTTTTCAAAAGCTATTTTATCCTATTCCAGTTAAAAAGGAACAAGAAATTGCAAGCAATTTGTCCTTTTTTCTTTCAAGTTGAAGATATGCTAAAAATGAAAAACAATAAAGGACTAAAACCTGAAAATGCAATGAAGCTGCAATTTTAAACCAAAATTTTTCTTAAAAGAAAAAGCTTGTACATTCAAAGTACAAAAAGACTAATGAACAGCCTACACCTCTGTGCCATCTGAAATAAAGATGCATCACAACATAATGAATAAAATACATAGATATAACACTGTGTATTACTTCAGTCCATTTTTATATATGCTCTTCTTAAAGAAAGATTGGTCTCAATTCTGTTTTTGACTTCAAATGTGAAAAAATGAGTTACTAATGCATTCTGTGAAGTTATCTTTTAAAAGTTTCAGTAACAAATGTTACATAGAGTACAGGGATTTTCTGTTATGGTGGGGTTTTATTTAAATGAATGGAAAAAAAAAAAAATCCTAAGATTGACTCTACTTCTGTGTAGAACTTTTCTCTAAATGCATTCTGAATGGTAGAATCATAGAATTGTTTGGGTTGGAAAAGACCTTTAAAGATTATCTAGTCCAACCCTCATGCCACGGGCAGGGGTATTTTCCACTAGATCAGGTTGCTGAAAGCCCCATCCTACCTGACCTTGAACACTTCCATGGATGGGACATTCATAACTTCTCTTTCAGTCTCTCACAACCCCCATCATAACAAATTTATTCTTTATGTTAAATCTGTTCATACCCTCCTTCAGATTAAAACCACTGCACCATGTCCTGTCACTACTGGCCTTGGTAAAGTATCTTTCTATGTCTTGCTTATAAGCCTCCTTTATATATTGAAAGGCTGCAATAAGGTCACCCTAGAACCTGCTCTTCTCCAGGCTGAACAACCCCAACTGCCTCAGTCTTTCTTCTTAGGAGAGGTGTTTCGTCCTTCCAAATTATTATGTCTGTAGCCCTCTTCTGGATCCTCTCTACCAAGTCCATGTCTTTCACGTACTGGGTACAAGAGCTGGATACCCCAGTGCTGGACGCAGAACTCCAAGTGGGGTTTTATGAGAGAAGAGTAGAGGGGTAGAATCACCTTCCTCACTCACGCTTTTGTCTATGCAGTCCAGGACACAGCTGGCTTTCTGGACTGTCAGTGCACATTGCTGACTCAATTTTCATCCACCAGTATTTCCAAGACCTTCCCTACAGGGCTGCTGTCATTCCATTGATCCTCTAGTCTGTACCAATACCCAAAGTCACCCTGCTCCACATTCAGGACCTTGCACTTGAACTTCATGAAGTTTGAATGGGCCCACTCCTCAAGCTAGTCAAGGTTCTTCTGGATGGTATCCCTTCCCTCAAGGGAGTCAACAACATCTCTCAGCTTGGTGTCATCTGCAAACATGCTGAGGGTGCACTCAATCTGAGTGTCTATGTCATTAATAAAGATATTGAAGAGTACTGGTTCCCATATAGACCTTTTAGGGGCACCGCTCGTTACTGGTTTCTGTTTGGAGACTGAACCGTTGCCTGTGACTCTTTGGATGTGACCATCCAGTCAATTCCTTATTTATCTAACTGTCCATCCATCAAAATCACATATCTCTAATTTTAAGGTGTAGCAGGAGCATCACCTTCCCCTCCCCCCTGCAGGTCTAATGGTGTGGTTCAGGGGCATGACAGCAAGCTTGGTGGACAGCTTGTGAGCTGCCGGTCACATACACAAACAACTCCAAGTCATATACCCCAGATAGCCAAGCCCTAGAGATCCCCTCAGCCAACGAGGCTACTTAGGAGACCCTCAGGTCTGTGATTAGAAGCCCTTCCTTTGGATTGAGAGATCACCCAAAGTAACTTCCCTGGGGATTTAATGTCCTCCCCTTTTAGGTGAGTAGTTAGTGCATTTTGAATCGTTATTCTAAGCCTAGATTTAGCACACACCGTGTAGTTCCCAGCTGACATCCTGAATCTGTAAAAGTTGTATCTGCTGAAGTGTTTGTAGTATACGATCCCTATTAATTTTTACCATTCTATCTTTTCCATTACAAAACTGATTTTTGGAATATCTTTTGTTAGTGTTATGCTTCCACAGCAAGAGGCAAAAGTCTCGCTGTCTGAAAGAGTACAAGAATACAATGAGTAATGGAAAAATATGTATTGAGAGGATTTTTTTTTTTTTTTTAATATGGCAACTCAATTTAGACAGTTTTATACTTAAAGGTAAATTTTAATGGCTATGTCTCTTTCCAGGGTTCTGTTACCCCAGTCCTCCATATTACATTAATCTAGTTTCTGCCCTTTTTTCTTTTTTTAATTTTTTTTTTTCCTAGAATGGTCAACTGTAGTCCCCATTAGGCAAAACCAATTAATATTTCCATCCAGCAATCACAATATGTATAAGACCTTGCTAAATGTGATCACTCTCTAACAACCAACTCTTTACAGCAATCAATCTGTAACATCCAACCTGAACCGGTGTTAAGCTTTTATGCTACAACCTACTGCAAGGAACACATAATTTATATCATGTTATAAAAAAATGAATATGGCAAGGAATGTCTAGAAACTATGTCAAAAACTTGTTAAAATGTCTCAGACCCAAAATGGGGCTTTCTGGGCAAAGAGGAAATGTAGTTTTTGAGAAGGTGCATCTTAACGGGTGTCAGATTTGGGAAGGTAGAATTGTGTGGAAACAAGGAACACAAATTCAGAGCTGCAACAGTCTGCTTTGTTCCTTAGCTATGAGGTAGGAAAGCCTTATGCTAAAAAGATCTGAGTACAGATCAAACATTTTTATTCAAAATCTAAAAAAGATCTACACTGATGTCCATTCCATCTCTTGCTGTTTTCATATTCCATTGAAGAGGTGATACTGAGTGAGCAGACTCCTGTGACAGGTGCAGCGAGTCCTCCCATTTCCCTGCAGGGTAAGTGCAGCTACTCCCCTCTGAACCACGTGCACAGTGAGTAGATTGGGCACAAGCTGCTTTGAACTAGCTGGCTCATGAAACAAGGATCAGTCCTAGAGTATATACTGATAACAGTATAGGCACAGTACTTACACATACCCTTTTAAAATATTTACCTACATTTAAATTATTTGGTATAATAGGAAAATATACCTGTAAATATATGCAGTGCTCGTATTTTGTGAAATAATAACAACACATTGTAGAAAAAATAGAATTTGGCAACCAAGCAATTAACTCTGTATCTGAAACTGTTTCCTCTGAGTAAACCATAAATTGAGAAAATACATTAACAGAAATAAACTAAATTTGATTTATTCTACTTAATATATTTCTCGTTATGACCCCATAATGCTGTGAACAAGGAAAGAAGAATAGAGATTGATGAGAAATCTACTACAGAATTCATATGAAGCACAACTTGTTTCTGGAAATTACAAAATTCTTTAAAGCATATTTAGTCCATTTCTTGGAATATTTATAGAGAGTGCATCCACCGTATAAACAATTGCAATGCTTGCTCACTGAGGATGAGTTCTGAATTTCATGGCCCCTGTCAGTCATGGAATGAGTGAATGCAGGAACACAGACCAGTGAAAGAATCCAGGTAATCTCCTGCAACTGTTGGGAAGTGAAATATTAAGGATTTAGTCCAGGACATAAAACCCTTTTGATGCATTTTAGATCCCTATGCATCTTTACAGTTGGATTTTAGCCTTTGCCACAACACCTCTGAAAATGAAATAGCCCAGACTTTGCCAAGATCATATTTCAGTGCTAGAAAGAATATTTTAAGTTAATCTTCCTAAATATTCCTCTGAAGTATATGGTATTCTACAGTAAATAGTGGTTATGCTTTTGGGTAGACAAATGTACCATTGCCTACCCATTTCGCTGGACTACCGTATGTCTTACTGACTGATACAACAGTAATGAATAAGTTACAGCAAGATACTTTGCACCAACTTTTTACAAAAAAAGGCCAAAAACATTTTTTCAGATTTTCTTACTTACATGAGATTTTCATTTACTTTTTAAAAATCACAGACTACCAAAGGATTTAAGTATTTGTTTTGTTTCACAGGCTTCACCAAAGGCATACACCTCCAGTTTCTGGGATACTTTTAAAGTGAAAATGGGATTAAAAGTCACAGGATGTGAACTTTTAAGTTGGAAGACAGAATAATGATCATATGTAAAAAAAAAGTCAGTACAAAACAGAGCTTTATGCAGTCATTAATCCCCTGAGTCAATTTATGAATAGATGCGCACTAGGGTAGCAGTTCTATTTACATGAAGACGAACAGGTATTTCATACTACCTTCGGCAATTATTCTCATGTGCAAAGTGAAAATATGGAATGGGGGGGTGAATCATATGAAGCCTGTATCCAAGACTGATGTACATTGCAATATACCTCTTTTGTCAATTGATGGATAGACAGATCACCTTTTGTCAGTGGCAGAATACAAAGCATCATAAAATATCCCAGGAAGTTTAATTTTCAATGTCTCCTAACCTTTCTGTTACCCTTTAGTTAGTTGTATGGTATATGAGTCCTAAATTTATGGTTTTAAACAGAAATGCCTTCTCTAATTCAATATTCCTCCTCTTTTCCTGAGTAAGACTTAACAGGTTTTAATTTGTACTGAGCAAGTCAATAATTAATTAAATAAATTAAAAGCATAATCCCTAAGGTTTGACCTAAGAGAGGAAGTTGCTCTGACTGTTCAGTGACACAGAATGTGATTACTGAAAGATTAACAATGGGAAAGACAGCTGAAGAAACCACCTGAATAGACAGTCACAAGGTACTTTTCCAGTCTATTAGACCAAGAGCCATCCAGCTGGATCTTAACAGATGGTCTCAGTCTCTTGTAAAATATTAAAATACTCCTTAACTCTATCATAGGGTTTCTGCTGAAGATTTTCAATATATTGTACTTTTACTCCTGACAGCAATAGTCCATTGAAGTGGCAGTGAAAGCACAAGGAGACACTGGGGTTACTCTGTCTCTCTGGCTAGATGCCCACAGAGGGCTAAGAAGTCACAGTTATTGTAATGCAGATGACAGAAAGCAAGGCAGACACTGCAGCTGAATTAATTGAAAGAAATTAGCTGCACATCCAAACAGAATTTCAACTTTAAAAATAAGTCTTGGCGTAACAATTAGTATCTCATGCTTCTGAAAGATGAACAACCAACTAAATAATTAATCTCTGCAGAACAGAAGGGCAGCATTTTAAAACAATCAGAAGGATTTTTATGCAATACCCAGAGTTTGCCAAACTCCTTATTTTCTTTTTTTTGGGGGGAACAAGCAGGGAGGAAAGGGGACAGTAGAAAGATTAAATAAGGGGGTATTAGTCTCCTTTTTATTTTCTCAAATCTAGTTCTGGACAGCACACCGTGACCAGAGCACTTATCGAAGTAAATGGACTGTAAGGGTTTAGATGTGCAATCCACTTAAAGAGATGACCTGATACCCTAACTGCACACCAGCTTTATGATGAATAAGTTTACTGACTTCAGAGGGATTGTTTTTTATTTTTATCAGTTTAACAGAAAACAGAATTGCCTCAAAATTATGCAAAAATAAGAAGACTGAGTTTTGAGTAATAACCTCTTTTCAGTCTTTTATTCTTACTACTATGCAATCTAAGTCAAAAATATCCACAATATTTATCCTTCAGATTTCTGAGATTTTAATCACAGAATCATAGAATTGTTTAGGTTGGATGAGACCTTTAAGATCATCTAGTCCAGCCGTCAACCTAATTCTTAAAAAAACATCACTAAACCATGTCACTAAGCACTATCAACCTGTCTTAAATACGTCCAGGGATGATCCCTCAACGACTTCCCTGCGTAGCCCATTCCAATGCTTAATAACCCTTTCAGTGTAAAAATTTTTCCTGTTATCCAATCTGAACCTCTCCCGGTGCAACTTGAGGCCATTTCTTATTGTCTTATCACCTGTGATATGGGAGAAGAGACCAACTCCTGCTTCTATACAACCTCATTTCAGACTCCTCCATGCTGAACAGCCCCAGCTCCCTCAGTCTCTCCTTACAAGACTTATTCTCCAGACCCCTCACCAGATTCATTGCCCTTCTCTGGACCCACTCCAGCACCTTAATGTCTTTTTTGTGGGAAGGTGCCCAAAACTGGACACAGTACTTAAGGTGGGGCCTGTTGATTAAAAAAAAATGCTAAAGAAACAAAAAGATTAATCAATAAGATTTTAGGATTAGACTATTTTCTGAGAATATCCTAATATTTCTTTTTTTAAAAAAAATATTTATTTTAAAAAAAGTAAAAAAATTATTGAAAAAGCATAGAGACAGTATCTCTCTGTTCCACTCCAATACAGCTGGTTTTGTCTTCTTCAAAACACTGAAGGCTCTTGATCTTGAACAGGTCATGACTAGACACAGCCAGCTAAATCTGTATGTGTATTTTGGCAACAGCTATGACAAAATTCAATTTGGTTTTTTTTTTCTGTAAGGCTCATAATGCCTCATAGTGGTGTTTTGTCACTCTCACTTCCTTATTAGTAAAATTCTGGATGATCAGAGAGACAACAGAAGCTCTTGCAAATACATTGGTTCAAATATTCATTTCAGTATATATACTGATACAAAAGAGAATATAGTACAGAGGTCTATAGTTCAGAAATACATATATATTAAGAAAAATACGACACTTAACGGATTCCTACATTTTGGGTAGAATTTTGTGAGTCAAGATTTTATGACATAAACTCTATGACAAATGTTATGTCAAGATCTACAAAGATTTAAGGCACTAATTACAGTGGTGAAAACTGCGATGATATGTCTTTAACTGAAAAAAAACCAACAAAAAAACCCCAAACCAATAGACTTTAGTCTTCCATATTAACTGAAGGAAGTAAACCTAATGTACAGCATTTGATGTTTTTTAGTCTTGGAATTTTAATTTCAGTTGTTCTTCTTGGTTAGAACCAAGGCGTCACAAGATACTGTTTTTATAGCTGGATGTTACCGCCTGTCAGAAGAAATGCTAAAGTACAAGTAGAGAATGGTATTTTTAATTTGTTACTTGAGAAGCAGGAGTTTACCACAAACAGAGTTTCTCACAAACAGAATTTCAGAATCACATGATAAATTTGAAAGGACCGCTGGAAGTTGCCTAGGACATCTTCCTGTTCAAAGTAGGGCCAAAGAGAAAAGGGTGGTCTAGTCCATGTCAAGGTGACCCCCGATGACCTCCAGGGATAGAGACTCCACAGCCTTTCTGGGGCAATCTATTCCTGCATTTGACTTCCCTCACAGGCAACATTAGTTTTTCTAATGTCTAATTCAAACTTCCCGTTTTTCTAATTTAAGTCTTTTATTTAGTATCTTTCCCCTATGCCCCTTTAAGGTAACAGTTACATTGAGCAGCTCCTGAGGCAGGGAGGCAGATCCTGAGGGTGAGAGCAGGGGAGCAATTCACAAAGGAACTCAGTCTCATGGCACCTGGTCAGGAGAGCAAGGCTGATGACTGGGGTTAGTTAGGAGCGCACTGATGGCCAGACAAGTCCACAGTGACCAGGCAGGCCTGAGGCCAAGGTGGGAAGTCAAGGCTGGCATCAACATAACTTGGCATGCAGGTCAGGCAGAGACTGGATGGGAGTACTTGAGCTCAAATGCATCTTCCAAACAGAGAGAGAAGGCCTTAATGAGTTTTGTTGCAGCTCTCTCTCACCTTACTCTTCCCCAGGTCACCCATTCTTAACATACAAGTGTGGACCTTGAGGCACCACAGCTGAACACTGTGGCAGGTGGGCTGCAGAGGCTATCAGCACTCACATCATCTGCAGGGACCTTCTGTGGCAACCAGTAGCTGCTAATGAGCAATGACTAGGTCTTTTTCCCTTTAAGGCATTTGGAGGCTACAGAGGGAAACACAGTGCCGAATTAAATATTACATTATCAAATGTATCTAATGTTTCTTAATCACATAGAATCATAGAGTCATAGAATGGTCTAGGTTGGAAGGGACCTTTAAGACCATGTAGTCCAACCATCAACTTAAATCTGATAAAAAAAACATCACTAAAACATGTCAGTAAGCACTAGGTCAACCTGGCTTTGAAATACATCTTAATACAAAACAAAATAAAATATCACATTTTAAATACAAGTTTTTCTTCTTCTGACGTTTTTGTGCTTGAATGTACCCGGGATTTTTTTCTAATTCTTCATTCATGCATATAATAATATTGTTAATAAAAGATTAATAGCAAACTTTGCTCTGTCATTAGAAATGCTTTAGGTACTATCTCAGACCTAAAATGTCTCTCATTATAGTTATGATATTTACATACAGGGAAAACCCTACTTCTTAATGCAATTTAAACCTAACATTTTGTCTTCCTGTGACTACAAAGAAACAAGTCTCCTCTAAAGAGTTGTAATAAGTACAAAATATAACACAATGTCAGATCAAAATAAAAAATCTCAGAAATATGTTATTATGGAGTATCAACAAATCTGGCAAAAAAGGTTTGATGCAAGCATGAAAAGATCTTCCCTTATCAGAATTTAGAAATTAAGAACAGAAAATAATACAAAACCAACAGATCTAATAGATCAGTTATACCAGATAAAGTATTTGAGCCAAAAAAAAATGGATTTAAAGACCAGTAAAATGAATCATCAGAAAATCCCATCAGATTAATTCTTTCTGACTCTGCTTTGAATCTAAGTCTCATTTTACTGGTGAATGCTGCAATTGCTACTGCATAAGATTTACAGTTTTGCGACCCTAAAAACAACATGGTTGATTGTATTAAGACTTCCCAAATAATATTATGTATTGAATTAATTATGGTTTCACTTACCTGTCCAGAAGGAAAAGCTATTCATCACTGTGAGAAAGAAAAAAATATGACAATTGTATCAAACCTCATTATTCCCCCAAAATTCTGTCTCTGTTCTTCAACTTAAATTCATAAAAATCTGTGTACTGAAATAAAACATTCTTGCTTCAATCTCCTTGTTTTGGAGAGTTTATCCCAGCCTGTCAATACATAAAGGGAACTATAAGGGTGATATAAGGAAGAAAGTTTTTACAGTGAGGTGGGTGGGGCACGTCCACAAAGAATTTGCAGATGCCCCATCCCTGGAAGAGTTCAAGGTCAGATGTGATGGGGTTTTGTGTAACCTGGTCTGGTGGAGGATGAGGACATGGAATGGATGATATTTAAAGGCCTCTTCCAAGAAAATCATACTATGATTCTATGATTTTGTGATTTAAATAAAACACTAGATTTCATTCCCTCATTAGAATACAGGGGAAGAAAAAAAAAAAGAAAAAAGAAAAACAAAAAAGAATAAAGTAGCATGTGTGATAAATGTGACCTGTATGATTTACTGTATTGCTAGAAAACATTTATTTTACTACTGTGAAAGGTACAGAGTAGAATCCATATAAAATGGAGAAATTATATCAATATGACCTAAAACTTTCCTTTACATATAATGGTTATCACTGAAAGTGGAGTGCACATTACGTGAAAATTATATTGAAGAGAATATGAAACAATTTATGGAGTTCTGTAATAATAACAATGAATAAATAGAAGAGTGTTTGGTATATGTTTTCATTAAATACTTGCCTTCTGCTATTTGGCTTTTTTGGACAAAGATGAATGTCTCACTAGTCATTTACAAACAAAAAATGACCAAACTATTAAGAATTTGTCTTTAATTCTGTCTGTGCTGGGATGACCTACAGTGTCACAATCTGCAAAGCTCTGAGATTTTCAGAACAGAAAAAAAATTGCTTTGTACAATTATGCAAACATGTTTTAATGAAACCACGTTGGTGCTGCATTTGTCTATAAAACCTGTGCTTAGCGTTGTTTCAAATCAGCTTACTTACAGTATTACCTTTTTTTTTTTTTTTAATGAAATTCTGTTGCGTAGTTGAATTAATATGAATAGAATTGTATAAAATTTCATCTGATTCTGTTCAAGGAAAAATTCATAGGTACTCTATAAACAGTAATTTCTTATTAAGATGAGTTGGAGATAAAGGTCACAACAGATAATCACTTTTTGATGAGTCAGAAATAACTAGGTAGTTGAGATTAGCTCTCTGAAGCTGAGAGCTGTAAAAAAGGAAAAAAAAAAAAAATCAATAACCTTTTCACATTAAAACTATGTATTGATAGTGAGCCTTGTCTTTTGCAATGGGAAACTGTGAAGATGCTGTAAAATTTGATAGCTGGAGTGTAAAAATTTTGGTCCAGCCAAATTAAAAGTTCACACTTCAGAGGGCATTAGGCCCAGCTAAAGAAATATTAAAAAATAAAATTCTATTATGTTAAAAAACATTTATTGAAAATTAATTATTAAAAACAATCCCATGAAGAGCTATAAGCATCTATGGAATACTTCAACATAAATAATAAATGCATATTAAATGCTTAACTAATTTCCCAAGAGCTCATTGAAGCTGACAGCTGTAGACAGCTGAATCCTTTAGTCAGGAATTACTTTGACGTAACAAGTGAGTTTTGTTGGGGTGAAAAAAAATAATAATATTTAATGTCTGACATTTCTAGAAAAGCATTTCTTACCTATTGTCTGCAGATGGCAGCAAATATTCACTGACTAGCAGAACTTCCATTGAGATTCATTAAACTACATGTACAAAATCATACTTATGGGAAGATCAAGTTAACTGTCATGCATTTTTATCAAGGAAATTATAATAACATTAAATAATACACATCCAAAAGGATTATTTTGTGCTACTTAATATGTAATCCTATAGTGATTGAAACAGAGTAAAATAAGTAGACATCATATATAGGAACAAATGTGTACAGCTATGTAGCTTTGTAGGAGTAAAGTAGGCTTTACTGGAAGAGAGAAACTGAAAACACAGTATTGAAGTTATAAATTAGTTGATTGGATTTCTTGTGCCACAGGTGCCAGTATTTCTTACCTCTGCCACTTATATTATTCCCATGATTAGAATTCCCCCTTGGTCACAAACCAGTCCTAAGAGCTACTATGTAAAAATACTAAAAAAGTCCTACTGTTCTGGCTTATTCATATTTATAAATCAGTTGAGAGACTTCTTATCTTAACGCAGATTTTAACTTGAGTGGAGACTGGATTTTAGTACATCTTCCAAATAGTAGGTATTGGTTTTAAGGCAAGATCTGAAGAGTCTGGGAACACAGAACTCCAAGAAGAGTTACCATTTCTGTCAGATAGTTAATAGAGTTAATTACTGTCACTGATTTTTTTGCTGTGACTGAGCAACTGAAGTTCACAAATAGGTCTTGGAAAGAAAAAGTTTAGTCTAAGTATAATATTAGCCTCATATTTTTTGTAGCTGTTGAAAAAAAGATAAGAGGATGTTGAATTTTCATATGCATAAAAGTATTTTTTCTATGAAATAGATATTAAATTAATGTATAAGGTTATTTCTGCTGCTTCCATAACTATAGAAAATTTATAAATGACAATGACAACTGATGCACAACATCAGCTGATAGCAATCAGTCACTGCAATAACCTTCCCGAGACCACAATAAGGATCTTGAGTTTTCCCAACATGGCTGAACAGGGCGCTAGATAATCCCATTCAGGCTCCTTTTCCCAGTTGATCTTTCTAGGTCCCTTCCAACCTGTGCTGTTCTATGATCCTGTGAACTTCAGTATGTGGAACATCAACATGTGGAAGTTCTGTGGGTTTGATTTTTTGGGGTTGTGGGGGTTTTTTTTGGTTGGCTTTTTTTTTTTGTTTTGTTTTGTTTTGGTTGTTTGTTTGTTTGTTGTTGTTGTTGTTGTTGTTCCCCCCCCCCCAATTATGTGTGCTTCCTATGTCCTTTAAATTATTCCTTGCATTTTTAAATGTCTGCCATATCATGATAACTGAGATCTTTGGTCCAGTTCTGTCACAAAAATGCCACATGAACGTACATTAAATCTGGAGTGGGAAAAATTTTCCCTAGCACACAATTTCTTGACTCAATACTTCCAGGCTTTCTCATAAATCAGTTGATTTATATTAAAAATATTATTTAAAATCTCTTTAGTGGGTGAAAAACAGCTAAAACTATGAGTTCTGTTTTACTCAAATTCAAGATAAGTAATTTTGGTCTATTGTGGCCTAAAATACATCAAGAAATATTGCATTTGTGTAAATTACTGTCAAAATCTTTATTTTAGTCACTTTTTTCCCTTTTCATTTAGAATACTTGTTTTCTAGTACCAGCATTCTTCTGTAAAAGCTTATCTAAGGTTATCTAATCAGATAAAATTAAAGACTTTAAGAAGCATTCAAGCAGGTGGCATATCTTTGGATTGCACGCGTTCCTTTCAAAGAAAATTTATTCCTTCTTATTTATTGATTAAAAAAAAAGTCTCTTGAAATTGCATGCCTTTATAGCATTATAGTTTTCTTCGGTTTTGCTTTTGTTTTTGTTTTGTTTTTAATGTATCCAGTCCAGAGCTGTGGGGTTCCTGCTAAGAATTAGAAAAAAACACAAAACAACAAAAACCACACACAAAACACAGAATTAGTGAACCTGCATGATACAATACTAATCTACATAATCTCTTCTCTTTTCTCAGTTCTTTGCATATTGTGTATGATGAACCTTAGTTGATATTGCTGGTTCCATTGCAGTAGTGAGAAGTGAAAATTTTATACAAGATTAATTCCCATGTGGCAGTCACTCTAATTTTGATTTTAATTTTCTTTTAAAAACTTTTTATGTCTGGTGTGATTCTGTATATCTAATTAAGAAATAGTGATGTTCACCCATGCTTTTTTTCCAACATTGATTTATACTAAATTCAGAGGGGAAAAAGCAAATATTCACTAGCAAATATTACTCTCTTATAATGATCATTGCGAAACTGAGTACAGACAATCAGAACATCATTGCCTGAACAGCTGTGCATACTAATACTGCAGTTTTAAGCATACAAAAATAGTTCCCTTGGGTCACTGCCAGTTAATCCTGGAAATACTTAGACTTCCTACATCTTTCCCTTTTGAATTAAAAGTTCCCTTGTTGTCGGGGAAATTCCACATATAACCATGCCTATACTTGCCTAAACCTGAGCATCTTGACACCTCTCTTAGCTAATACTAATCTGAATTCAGCAGTAAGTATTCCTCTGTTTAGATGCTCTAATTTGAGACTGTCTTCAAGGAACAACTTTCTGGAATATTTACACTTGTCAGTAAAACACCTTAGATCGCAACTTAGTTCAGATCATTATTGTGGGGCTCCTGAAGAGGGAGGTAAAGGGAAACAGATAAATATAAAACCTAACAGTGAAAGAAACAGCAAAAGTTTATACAGTACTTTGTATAAGCAGATTAATGTTTTGGTTCCTCGTTTTCTCTAAGAAATATAAATGTTTTAAATTTTCATTTGTATAGAAACTGGAGTAATTCCATTATAGTAGAATTTGCCCGTTTATTAACAAATAACTCTGAATTAGTATTCTTAATTACTCTTTAAGCTTATATTGACTACGTTTTAAATATTCTTTTATAGAAATGTATATCATGCTATCAATTTACACTGATTTGAAAGCAAGTATTGCGATGACAGCAAACATTTTACTACCTTTTCACCAAGATAAGCTAAACACTAAAATATATAGTGAATTTTGTGTGTTTGTGTGTTTAATATGCTAATTAATGAATAGCAACATGAAAGTTAAATTGATTTCACTTGATTTAAGGTAAAGCATATCCTACACTAACACTTTAAATTGGGAAATAAAATATAAATATCTTATCTTGATATTATCTAAATATACGTTGTCTGAACATTAGTTTTAAGAGGAGTTTACATGTATTTTGTTTAATGATTCTGTTTTCACCGTAAAGGAATATTGTCTTCTGATGGCAAGTTGACAATCAGAATTTCATCAACAATTTGCTATCTGAAGGTACACAATGTAGATGCCTAGCTCATATCAGTGACCATTAGATGGTCTATCTGCTGTTTAAATCCTTTTGATCACAAAACTCCAGGGTCTAAGTTCCAGTGAGATAACTCCTTAAAACTCTAAATCATTTTGTGCTCATGAAATGGACCGTTTTGGGTCATAATCCTAACTCATTTTTTTCAGTGCGAGTCTCATCTTTGCTTTCCATTTCTATCTGATATCCAAGTCTAAAATACTTAAGTGATATTTTAAGTGGTGCAGGACCAACAGTGCAGTATCTGAAATAACACAATAGCTCATGATAGAGGAGATGAGTTGTCTTAGGATACAGGTACAGTTGGACTGCTGTGTAATAGTCACAGAGTCCCCAGCTATGTGCAGCCAGTGGAAATTGTAAATAGGGATTATACTCCACTGTTAAATAAAACAGGATCTGGAACTACCAATGTACTTGAAGCCAAGTTTTATGGGTTAGTTTATGTACCAATTAGGGATAATTTCCTCTAGAGCTACCCAATATTTGTCCTTTCTTTTCTTCTGAAGTACACATAGTACATTTCGGGCACTAACATGCAGTTTGTGAGGTTTCCCCCATTCTAAATATCGAAAATAGTGGAAGGCAGTGTTCCTCTCTACCAGAAAAGTATATTTATATAATTTTATACTTGTATATACTTTATACTTGTATACTTTTATATACAGCAGGAAACTGAGGATATGTTGCATAGCCTGGAGTGATGGGGCATATGAACAAATGGCCTCCCAGGAATTTCCAAGACAGTACTAAACCAGAATAAATGGCACTGCTATGGAAAAGTTTGGGGGGGTGGGCTTTTCTTTTGGTGTTGTTTTTGTTTTGGGGTTTTTTTTTAGTTGTTTGTTATTGTCCTGGTTTGGGGTAAAATGAACCAATTTTCTGTTTTGCAATTTTACTTTCTTAGCTGGGCCTCTTCTAACTAACTAAACTCTGAAATTAACAGCACACTGTTCAGAGAACTGTTTCGTCTCACTGTGATAAGNTTATTTTTCTTTCCTTTTTTAAATTTTCTTTTATTGTTCATTATATTATTATTCTTTATGTTTTTATTAAAGTAGTTTAGTTTTTCTAAACTCCTGAATCTCTTTAATTTCTCCCTCTCCTCTCCTTTTTCCTTTTTATAAAAGTGGAAGGGGGGGGGAGGGCGATCTGTCCTTCGGTTCTGATTTGCTCAGAACCACGACAGTTATCACTTCTAAAAGTCATGATGTATTCAGATAATCAAAAGACCTTTTGTAACTGTATGAACATTTATGACTTTATATAATAAGTCTCTTGAAATGCTACAAAGCGGTAAGTTTATAGAAGTACTGGGGTTTTTTTTTGTGAATGACTAAGGATGGGGTTCCTGCTCTCCCATCCTTCGGAAAAGAATACATAATACTAGAAAGAGATCTGTACTCATACTTAGTCACTTGTTCTCACGCCAAAGCTTTAAAAGAACTGCGTACTCAGTAGATCCCAATGGGAAAGTGCTGAGGGTGCAACAGGAAATGTTCAAGCAGATCCTATCATGCCTAGTCCAAATGAATCTAATTCTAGTTTTGACTTCCTGCACTATTGCCATCTACTCACAACTAAGTTTTGTAATCATGGGAAGGAGATGACAAGTAAACTATACTTTATGCATATGAGGATGACAAAACTTCTGTCTTTTTAATTTTTTTTTTCTCAGAACGATGCTTAAAATTGTATGCTAAGAATATTGAAACAGTAGCATGGTCTGTGAGTAAGCATGATGTGCAATATCTTTACCTACTTAAGAAATTTGATCTGCTCTGAGTTTCTAATTCATTCAGCAAAACGTATGTGTACATTTTAAATCTGTGCTTTAACCCAGGTTCATCATAAAGAACTGAACCCAATATAAGCCTCTATATTTGCACCAGAAACAGAACTAAACTAAACTTAATGCTTTGTCCATTCAATGTAAGGCAAAAAAGAAGGTATTATATATGCAACTCAGTTGCCTTTAAGGAAAGTTTGACCCATACATATCAAACCTAAATGCATTAAAATTTATATTAAAATTATTTTTTAAGACATTATCCATTAAAAATAACTAGTCACAATCTTTTTTTTTTTAGATTAAAAGTGCAGTTCAATACTTACAGAAAGGCTTTGTTTATATTCCTCTGGTTGATTAGTTACAATTCACTGTGTGGGAACATTTCAATGTAAATGTAATACCACAGATGGAGAAAGCCTCAGACTAAAGGGGAAGGAGAAAGGATCTCTACAGTCAGATATCTGCAGTCACACAGAAAAAAAATATAGTAGGTATTCACAGTAGAAGAGTTTTATATGACTAGATAGTCTCAGTTGCACAAACATAGGTGCCTATGCCTATGTAAAATACGTAATATGTTTGTACTGCTAAAGAAAAAAACGTGAGGGAATGAGCTCAAGCAATGTTTCCTGATAATCCACACTGCTTAATCATAAGGTCATTCTATCACTCATTTACTAACTGCTCCCACTAGCTCTCTCCAAAACAAATTTGTTATAAAAGAAGCTACCTCTAAACAGAGAGGCTGAAAAAAACACCACTAAATCCACAGTGGTGCCCTTCCACCCTGGGGCAAGGTAGTACTATCTGCCCCTCTTTGGTACAGCAGTGTAGACATAACCAGTGCAGCTGATGCTTGGAGGATACATTAGACAAATACTTAGTGGAATATATTCAGCAAATCAGTTTGTTCCTGCTATCTTGGACCTCCTATTCAGTGATGTTACTGATCACAAAGACCATGCTTTGCAAAACATATGGATTTCAAGAAGACTAATAAAAGTAATTTCAGCAGACAAATTGCTACTTAGCATTCAAAAATCCATCACAAATTTTCTGACCAGATACTGTTTAAAGTGGTACTGGCACTTCTATCCTTGCCTAAGAAACTGCATCTGCTTCTCTTGCAGTTATTTATTCTCTCTGAACAAGATGAGATCAGCTTTTCTGTTCCATGTCTAACTGATGTTCCCAACCCAATTTAACTTACATAAAATATTGTTTAGAAAAATAGAAAGACATCTCAAAAGCACTAGTGAGATAGCAGAAATAATGAATGCATGAAGTTTTGAAAATGCTGCAGTAGAAAAGCACGTCAAAGTTAATTGAATACAAACACAAGAAATTAAGATGCTGACAGAAAACAAACAAACAAGCAAGCAAAAAACCTTCATGTTGAAAAGTAGAGTAGAAACAGAAAGGATAAAGAATGGACTGAATCTATTTGATATGGAAGAAAGAAGACCACAAAGCTATTGAAGAATGCAAAGGCTGGGAAATATTATTCAAGATAATTTAAAATAGAATTGTCATTCCTTTGTAACAAGCTTATCAGTTGAAAGGCAGAAAATAAATAAGTTACAATAAATAATACATAACTAATATTCATACGTCCTAGTCTGCAGTAATAGTGAGAGGTTTTCTTCTAGAATTTCAACATTATAATTTTTCTGAAAAATGTGTGCTATCAACAGAAGTTCCTGTTTGCATTTTTTAAGTTCTTTGGTGTACATCAAACATTTCAACATACAATCTTACCTCATAAATAAGTGAACACCAAATGAGGGAGAACCCAGGAATTTTTTTGCTTGACTTTCATAATCTGTAGGTTAAATAATTGAATAAAATCTTTATAAGGTCATACTCAAGGATCCTTCCCATAAAAGTTTCGGTTACTTCTGAAAGCCACTAAATAACATTAATACATGTTTCTTTACATATTTTAAACTAAGATTTAATATGTTTTCAACAAAGGATTGTCACTAATTTGCCTGCTGAAAATTTCAAACTGTTGATTGACTTCAACAAATGAACAAATGTTTATTTTACTGTGATAATTGTGGAAATTCAGATGAAACTAATTATAACTTTTAAAAAGCATGAAGTGTTTAAGTCATACATTTTTAAACCCTGCTTTCTGGTTAGTGAAGAAGTCATGCTCATGAGATTAAGTTGATTTTTTAAGACAGAATTTTGCTGCAGACCTTAAGGAGCATGGAATGTATACCAGGTAGGAAAGCATGGATTTAAAATATAAATACATCAAAAATATATCTCAAGATGTGGTGCAGAGTAGCAGAGGCACGGGGTGATGATAAGAGACAGGACACAGGCTTGGAACTAAAGACACCACAGCTGTAAACAATTCACCCATAGTCATTTAAATAAATGCAGACCTGAAGGTGGTCAAAATTGATTTCAGGAGTGAAAAAGAGAATAAAGACTTAGTATTTCACAGATGTAAAAGACACTAAAAATTGTTAATTTGAATTAACAAGGAGCTGCAGACCAAAGAGGAAAAATAAGGGCACCAAAGGATATTAAGGAATATAAAAAACATCACAAATTAATCACAGACTGAAAAAGAAGAAAACATCAACATGATCATCATATTTCTCTTGGTAAAGGAATGCAGTTGCTCAATGTTAATCTCTCCCCCCCATCCCCACATGCATGAGAATGACACCACCAGCCTTAGGGTCCAGAGGAGCTGGGAAGGGTGAGCATTAACACTAGGAACAGGGGTAGTAACTAAGCGTGTGTACAACAATTTCCTGAGATACAGGGTATCTCTCCTCAAAAGGCCCCACAAACCTGTACATATGTATACGTACCTGAGTTAGTATTAAAGAAGAGTTAGATACTAATAGAAGTGCAGGACTAAAGGTCTCTTGCAGTATACATATATCACAGAGACAAGATATCTGAATTAGATGCAATGAATAATAATTCTAAACTTAATTCAAAATGAAGATGCATTTCTTTCCTATATTAGATTAAGTAAATATTTTTTTTTCAGCTGACCAGTACCTTTTCATACTTATTAAGAAGCTATAGTTGCAAAGGGTGGATGCTTTCTTTTCTTTGTTTAATTTTTTCCCTCCTTCCTTTTCCCATATAATTTAAGTCCTCAACTCCTGACTTCCAAGAAAATGGCTCAGTGGCTGGCTGAATGATTAGAGGATTTAATTGTTCTAAATATGCAACTTTAGCCTCTGAGAATATCCAGATGTTTGAATTATTCTTACTTAGGACATGACCTCCCAATTTTCACTTGTTTTACAGATAATATTGGCTGCTACTATGTTTGTATAGACCTAGAATCTCTAGTTGTTCTCTAAACATGTCTATTAGATCAAGCTGTGCAGAACAACTAGGCAGAGGAATGCATCATTTTTCTAGATCATTCTCAGGCTTGTTTGGGAGATAGGTGCCAAGATGCTGCCAAAAGTGAAGTGCTTCTCAGCAGGTGTAAAGACAGCCTTTCAGTGATTGTGGAAATCAAGCAAAAATTAAGACCTGTAGAGATTAGACGCTGCCTGGGTAGGCATGTTTGAAACTAAATTCCACATTAACCCTGTATTAGGCAGCCATGAATACATGCAAAATGCAAAAATAAAGTAATGGTGATGAAGCTAGCTTTAAATAAGCTAGATGAGACTTCACAGAGCCTAAACATTGTAGCACTTTATTTTACTCTGCTTTTGTGCAAATGTGCAAGTCTTACTTTAAATTCTCTCTTCTGTTGGAGCAAATTCAAACACGTATCTGCCACCCTTCAACTTATAGATTCAATGTATTTTATGAAAGAACATTACATGTCAACTATTTTACTAGATGTCCAAAAGTCCAAGAAAGGGAAAGGTGCAAGAAAAAATCAAAGATCTTTGAAAGAGCATAGATTGTTTGCAGCATAGAAGAGCAGGAAAATGAGCCAATTAAGCAGTCTGTTGAGTAGCCCATCAGCATGTCTCACTTGATATTAGCTGCAAAACATTATTTTCCTAAATGATATTTTCTTGCAGCAGATACATTTACAATATTTTGGTGTCTGGATAATTACATTTAGTATAACAGTGACATAAACAAAAATACTATATGGGAACTAATGGAGAATTTCAGAGTATTATTGTCACTGTATGTAAAAAGAAAAGCAGTTGTAGAAATTTCAAATAATTTGTTCTTGTGAATAGTACTGGAATCAGCTTTGGGAAGTTCACAAAATGTGTAGGATCAGTCAAAACTTAATATATGATTTTGCTGATGTTGTATGTAGGAATGTTGTGTGACAATTTCAGATACTCATGTCTAGAAATAAAAGGAGATTACATTTTATGTAAAAAAGAATAAACTCAATACTTTGCATATTTCTTAGCAAGTACCAGTTAGGTCAAGAATACTTGCAGAAATTTTAATAGTGACTGAACTTTTGATGAGGTAACTTATATATGAAATTCACTGTATTTTTTGCATGTCTAATTTTAGGATAGAAATATTTTCCCTTTCCAGTAAAGACAGTGGAAATACAAAGAATATTTCTGGTTCCTCTCTTCGGGATAATTGCTTTCCACTTGCTGTATTCATAAGAGTTATTAGGATATGCAGCTCTAAAGAAGAAAAGGGTAAATATAGGATGTTCAATGACAATTATTAATAAATTATCTGTATCATTAGAAATTATCTGTGTCCTGAATGTATGTAGGTTTTTTTCAGACTGATATCTGACTTACTTTGAAACTTTCTGATGAGGGAAACCAGTGTACATATATCTATATTTATTCATCATACATCTAGAAATGTTAAATTTGTCAAATGTTTTCTGAATTCAAAGTGCGGGCACGACATGACTTTTCCTGGACTCCCTTGGAGTAACTGAAGTGCTGTTGATTTCAGGATCCAGACAACTGGGAATGTATCCAGTATGTGACCAGGTACTGGACAATCTGGGGGACTCCAAGTGCATAATAACACAAGTGTGATCTAGGACAGGTCTAACAGAAGCATTATGAACTATGATCATAATGACATAATATTCGGACAGATCTCCCCCTCTGCTCCCCTGTTGTCTCTCAAGTGATTGCAGAGATCCAACCTGTACAGTGTTTCAGAAAAGCGAAAGTGGCGAGAAGGAATTATTTCAATGTTAACAAAGCCAAGTCCTTACAAAATGCTACCTCACTCAAAAAGCGCTAGACATAGGAACCCCCAGTAATATCTAGAAATTGATTTCTCACCTCTTTCTCATACTTCAGTTATACTCAGACTACATAGTGGTCCCATGAAGTGTATATCCCACCCTCAGAAAGTAAAGCTACTGTTATCCGTGAGTTCATTGTGATCTTGTAGTGTCCTACATAGACAGTAGCAGATCCAAGGAGGAGAGAGAAAATAAGCTACTAGAATTCCTTGTGCTTTCAAGAAAAAAGCCAGCTCCACAACTCCTTCTATGTGGTATTTTTCATTGCTGTTGACCAGCCTAACCCATTTTACATCATCTTTGCATCACTGTTCCATTGCCCTCCATCTCCCCATTCCTAGTTCCCTTGGACAGCAGGCTCAATATTCTTTTTGCAGAAACAGTAGCTCCAGGAACTTCAGTGTAATGCCAGTGTGTTCGTACAGTACAGAATACTAGCTGTGCATAGTGAAAAACCCTGTGTTTTTCAGAGAAGGATTCAGGGAGAGCATGAAAGATTATACCTCTTGTGCACTGGTAACAACACAACTTTCTCAAATGAGAGCTAGGAGCAATGCACTTATACACTTTACTGTGTTGAAAAAGGTTAACCAGATGACCTCTAAGGTATTTTTGAAATCTATTTTCCATTATTTATTACCTCTTCTCACCTCATTTCCCCCAGGAAACAGGTTGCCTTTCCCCAGAACACATTAATTAAATGCATCAGACTCCCACAGCAAAAACAGGTCAGCTGCAACACATGCAGTATAATCACATTCACCAAGTAGCAACTTCAGGGAAACTTTCTGAGTTGCAAACAGTGTCCAAAAGCATATAAACCTGGCTGTTAGTGGCAGGACTTGTCAAGCATCTGCAGTTATAGCTGAAACAAAGTTATTTCTTTTTCTCTAGAATTGGTGAATTCTCCTTCCCTAAACCTGCAAGTTATTTGCTGCTGGAGATTCTAGTGACCATTTGATATTAACTATGAATGATACCTTTGGCAAGTACCAAGGATGTGTAAATATGCATAAAAATTCTCTCCATACACCTTGGCCAACACTGCTCCATACATTATCAGACTTTACCAATGAGAGAGGTGCTGTGTACTTTGTTTTTTTTTTTTTTTTCTAATTTATCACCTTCTCCCTCCAGTAAAATGTATTTTTGACAAATATAGAACCTGGAAAACAAAATCAATGGCTCACAGTACTGGGTGGGAACTACATAGATGATTTAGTGAGATGCTTGTCCCCTAGTAGAGTCTTCCCAATTTCAGAAAGTCCTTTAGTTGTAGTCACATTCTTATTAACCCAAATATATGTACCCACACAAGTAAATCTCAGTGAGAAAGATACGGAGAAACAAAACAGAGCATTAACACACCCACTATCATCTGCCCTCCAACACTTGGGAATTCTTAGTAAGAGGAAGTCCCAGTCCCAAATTCCTTCTCAGTACTCAGTGCCTTACATCCTGAAATCTCCAAATAAGACAAAAATTCTTCAGATACTAGATCTTTCAAGCTGTATCAATCTCTGTTGCAGCTATAATGATTCAGAAAATGGTGCTACTGAAAAGTACATATTGCTGGATCTTTTATTTTAAAGAAAATATGAAACAAAAATACAGCAATTTATTCACAAATTTAAAACAGTTGCATGTTCTTAAAGCTGCAAATGTATAGAAAACTAGAAAATAAAATTTAGGTTGACATGCGAAATTTTAGCACTTCCCTTGTGTATAGATAGATGCTAAAACTCTTAATTGTATATTCACGGGCTATTCTTACTAACTTACCCTCTCTTTTTTAAGTATTCAGGATTTCTGGGTGGGGGAGAGAGGGGAAAGTTAACATATTCTTTAGCGATCTTAAAATGATACCATTCTAAACATGGCTATTCACCTTCATAAATCATCAGGGTAAAGAAATGAACAAACGTTCTATGCTAATTAAAATAAATTCATTCTAAAATGCAAATAAACTGTCACTGTGTAGCATCTTGAGTGATTCCTGTAGCCTCATAGAGCTTTAACTTTACAAACTGCATCTTAAGCAAGTGAAAACTTGCGTTTCTGGTTTTTTTTTTCATGAAAATTTCACTAGGTGGAGCTCTTGGTCAAACATCCTTGCAGTTACCTTGAACACTTCATCGTGCTAATTTCAGACTTGTTTTAATATCCTCAGTTCGCCACATCTGTTACTATAAAATGAAGTGCAGAAATTGCATTGGCTTTATTTTTTGTCACTTTATATTCATTGTTTATGTAAAATTGTAATTGTCATGAATTATGAGGGGATTAAATAGAAAATCACAGAAGCTGTCAACCTAACAGGACTGTTCCTGCAATTTAATGGCACATGCAGACATATCAGATTTGTCATGATTCACATTTTTCTTAGCTGTGCTATAATGCTTCTGCACTTATGGCTTATTAAATAATAATTCAAAAAGTTCATAAAAATTCAATCCTTCAAGACAGATTCAAATTATTGATCTGCCTTAATTGAGTAACAGATGACCTGATAGACTATAAAAAGAATACTGATGCCAAATATCAGATGAAACTTTTTAGTTAGCATGTGCGTGCAAAAACATGCCATACAGTGTTTTTTATGGAAGGATGGAAAACACCAATACGTTTTTAAATGTCTTAGTCCCCAAAATAAGATATGTCTTCACAATGTTTGTTTGATACTTTGTTTTGTTGATTTGTTTGTTTTCTTCCCCCAAAGTAAAGTTTGATTTAATAGGACTTTTATATTAAAATTTAGAAACCTAATTTAGGAATGCTACAATTTTTGTGAGGTTTTGTTTTGTTTTGTTCTGTTTTGTTTTGTTTTGCTTCATGGAGAACCTCTAGATCTAAAAAAATAAAAAAGGTATCATTCAGTATCTTTTTTATAGAGGTTAACACATTGATGAACTTGTTCTTCATTCAGAGTTCCGTTAAATATTACATTATTGGAAACTTCCTGTAGCAACAATGCAAAGAAAATTTATCAGAAATATTCAGCTACCATTGAAACAAAAATCTTCCAAACGAAGTCTCTGCTCCGCAGGAGAGAAGGGGGAGGGAGGGAGTACGGAGGGGGAAAGTGAAGTGAAGGGCAGTATTGCACTATCCGTGGTTCATGAACATCAGCAAATGTCCACAACTATTAGGTCACATTTTCCCCTATAAATGTTGTCCTTTCATTACTTGGTTCTTAAAATCTGGCTTCTTAAAACAATCTTCTTCCTTAACTTTTTGGATCAGGCTATTAGGTAAATGCACTTGCTGGATCTTTTCTCTTTGTTTCTTTTGTTGTCTCTGAAAGATGAGGGAAATCAAGAGAGAACAAAAAATCACTTTGATTTATAAAATATTCATTTCATTACTATATAAAATTGAGTCCTTGCTGAGTCCTTAGCCTAACTGTTACAGATTGTGCTCCTGCCATACTAAGCCTTAGGAAAAAAAAAAAAAAAAAAAAAAAAAAAAAAAAAAAAGTAACTTATTACTGTATTCCAGGAACATGACCTCTTTGCAAAGTAATAAGAATCACTCTACCATACAGAAATTAGTTATTTTTAATGTCTTCTCCCAACTTTGCTCTCTTGTACAAGAACACATTGTACTCAAAGACGTACTTTTCCATATGTGGGCGCCCATAGAAGTAAAAGGGCTACCGAATCAAGTCTCCATGGTTTCTATTATCTGCCTGTTCAGTCAGATGACATTTTTGGTGCACAATTGTAACAGCTGGAAGAAAAGTAAAAATAATAATAACAAAAGTCTGTTAAACCTACAGATATTTTGAAGACATATGTGAGTTTGCTTTGCTTACTCTAAGCTAGATGGTCATAAGCCATGCAACCTGTTAGCACAAACACAGCACTACACCTGTGTGCTTTATTGAGAGGTCAGATATATTAGATCAAGCTCAGCCACGTGTTAAAGTAGTTACTTTGCTTCTAGTCTACTCACAACAAAGGTGGATTAAGTTTATATTTTTCTACAAATAGCCTCATCCTTCATTATTTTTCAGTGAAGCTTTATTTATGGAAAATCATGAGCATCCCTAAAGAAGTACTTCATGCACCATGATGATGCCTCTTGGCTTTCACCATATAATCTTGGGGGAAAAACAACCGAAAACCACAAACCATCAGCTGATCTTTATTTTTTCTTTGTTCATGCAGGGGCTTAAATCTATACTAAATATTAATGTGTGAAGATATTTTAAAGAAAGTAAAACTTTGCTAGTGCTAGCAGAATAAATGAAACTTCTAGTAATTTACTGATGACAAAGGTGGTTAGTACTTCACCAGACTAAGTAAAACAATAAAGGCCAAGTAAATTTCATTTGTTAGCTACAGATGTCAGTATGAATGTTAAGGGATGAAACTATGTAAACAAGACAGTGCTGAGTGCTGGTAAAGAAAATGGCAGGATAATCAGCACAGTATTTCTGCAGTACTGTATGGCATTGAGAGACAGATGCCAGAAACAAAGTGATAAGAAACATGATCAAGGTCTGAATAAACATGAGTACTGAAGATTGCAAGTACTTCATAACTTTATACTTAAAAAAAAAAATAAATAAAAAAATTAGATGGGGGAGAAGGAACACCTAAAAGCAACAGAAAAAACAACTCCCCCCCAAAAGCAGGAGAGACAGGGTTTATTATTTCGTTCAATTTTTTTTCAAGCAGGTCAAGAGCAGGATAATGTAATGCGTTAATATTTGGAGATAAGCATTCTAGAGGTCAGAATGGATCATCAGGTCCTGGCAGTGCCTGGACAAATTGGCAGTTATGCAGAATGAGTTATGCAGAAACTCACAGTTCAGTATGGACAACAGTAATGTAACTCCAAGTCCCAAAAGAATTACACAAGATAGCAAAATGCTCAAAATAGTAAACCTTACTAAAAGGCTTAATTATTTAGCTATCACTTATTCTGTTTTGGATGGGAAGCTCTTTTTCCTTGTCTTCTACTATTTCCCAACATTAAGAGTACAAGAATAATAAGCCAATAAAAACTACATCTATGCACAGTAAATGCAGAAAACGTAGTAGGGGATAGATTTATGAGCACAAGAGTCCTAATTCTCAGGTAAATGTCATAGTGACTAGGATATGAAGGCATGCCTGTCCTCTGCTCTTAGGAACCTTGACATCTTGTATGCAGCAGCACATCTTTACCAGGACCAGTGGAAAGTAGCCCTCTAAAGCACGAGTGTTATGAGCTGGCAGTTCAGTGCTAAGTTAAAAGATGAGGATGTGAATGGTCTCAGGCACCAAAAAACACTGATTTCTTTTTCACTATTTTTTGACCGAGACTTAGGTTGGAAAGAATATACAAAGTGTGCAGGTTTAACAATGTATTGAAATTTTTGGTTTAAGCTGCATGTACACTACATGTAATCAGAGAAACTTATCAATTATTATTATAACTATTAATCAGAAGCCGATGTTCTAAAATAAATCATATTGCTCTGAGAGTGAAATTAAGTGAATTTTGGCATTGTAAGCCAAAAAAGGACCTCAGTAATTAAGTCACCAGAGAAAGTGAGAATAGGTGGAGGAAATAAAGCCATAGCTGGAAAAAAAGATGGCTGTGACAGATAAAAACACCTAAAACAAGAGCAGCTGAGATTTTTTTTTAAACTCATCTCCTGTAAATTAGCGAGTACTCAATATACAAATCTTTCACCTCTAATAAAACAAACAAAAAAACCACCTCTGGTAGGAATTCAGTCTGTCTTCCTATGCACAAACCCACAAGAATTACATACATAGTAGCCAGCTGGGACACTACCTACAAAATTCTGTAGGTGTCTGTTCAGAAGAACAAGAACAAAAACCATTCATACACTGTGAACTATCAATAACCAAGTACATTTGCATTTTTCCTATTCACAGACAAGGTTTGATTGTGCTGACTTTATTGCGTTGAAGATTAAACCTGTGTGTTTGAAATGGGGCTTTTCAACCAAATCAAAATTATTTTATGTTTGGCTTTTTACCGTCATTATAGAAGTTTGTATGGACGGTGATTTGCAGCTAGGTGTCCAATAGTACTGTACTTCTCAAGTAATATAAAACACAGATGAAACACCAGATGTGTGCACTAAGGTGAAATTCTCCCTAATGAGCTCCTTCTAATCACTGGCCAGATAGACAGACTGAGTGGTATCTGTATTAATGAAAATCTGTATGATATACAGAGAGAGACAGACAGTTTTCTGATTCATATTCTGAGGATTTATTTTCATATAATTACTAATAGCACATGTCTATTTGGTACAGAGGAACAAAAATATGATCAGAATTTTTTAACTGCACCATTGGTCAGTTGTCTAAGGAAATTAGAAGTCTGGGTTGATACACCAGACCAAGGCTTGCGTTACTAAATATACATTAGCATTCTGCTAGCATTTGTCTGACCCAAAGGACAGCTACAGCTATTAATTACATATAGGGGGGAATTGCTCTTTGCTCATGACTGAGATACTGATTTTTGGATGGACTAAGAAATAGACAACTCCAAAATTAATTAGACTGAAAGAAAAATAATGTTAAAAAGTAAGGATATAAGTTTTCCAACCATTTTTTTAACTGAATGGCAAACTGAATGTAAGAGTGCTTGAGGGCATCAGTTTTAAACCTCTAATTCTGTAATACTTTTTACTACATGTGAAAGGTCAGGAACTAAGTACATCATAAGGCAACAAAATTATTCACATTTTCTTATATATGTTTGTCTTAAATGACCTTGCTTATTCAGATATCCTCTCAAATCTCTGTATTATGTTTCCAACATAGAAACTACCATGAAGAAATACCAGTCTAAGCATTGTTTATAATTTCTCAGTCTTCATATCGAATATTCAAATATGAAAGTAAATATGTATTCATATTAGAACAAGAAAGTTTTTATAATACTGCTAATGTCATTGACTTTATTCTTTCTCCTCCCTCTTTTATAAAACACCTGTGTTTCACAAGAGAAACATTTGCATTAGTACTTAAGTATCTATACTTAACCAATATTGCATTTGGAGAGCAGTCCTGAGGAGAAGGACTTTGGGAGTGCTCATGGATGAGAAGCTCAACATGAGCCGGCAGTGCTCACTGGCAGCCCAGAAAGCCAACCATATCCTGGGTTGCATCAAAAGAAGTGTGAGCAGCAGGTCACGGGAGGTGATTCTCCCCCTCTGCTCTGCGCTTGTGAGACCCCACCTGGAGTACTGTGTTCAGTTCTGGAGTCCTCAACATAGAAAGGACATGGAACTGTTGGAACACGTCCAGCGCAGGGCCACCAAGATGATTAGAGGGATGGAGCACCTCTCCTGTGAGGACAGGCTGAGAGAGCTGGGGCTGTTCAGCCTGGAGAAGAGAAGGCGCTGGGGAGACCTAATAGCAGCCTTTCAGTATCTGAAGGGAGCCTACAGGAGAGCTGGAGAGGGATACTTGGTCAGGAAGTGTAGTGACAGGACGAGGGGTAATGGTTTTAAATTGGAAGAGGGGAGATTTAGATTAGATATTAGGAAGAAGTTCTTTACTGTGGGGGTGGTGAGGCACTGGAACAGGTTGCCCAGGGAAGTTGTTGGTGCCCCATCCCTGGAAGTGTTTAAGGCCAGGCTGGATGGGGCTTTGAGAAACCTGCTGTAGGGGAGAGGTGTCCCTGCCCATGGCAGGGGGGTTGGAACTTGATGATCTTTAAGGTCCCTTCCAACTCTAACCATTCTATGATTCTATATCTAAAGTTACCTGTACTTCTCAAATACCCGAGCATGGGATACACTGTACAAGGATACAGTAAAATAAACAGGCATAGAATGGCCTGAGGGCAGCTGAAACATGCTTATTTCAGCATAGTTAAGGTAACAAGAAGAACAATTTAGTTCATAATAAGGCAAATATCAGAAAGTGGATTCTGTTACCTAGGCTGTGTATCTCTGGTTTCTTAGCTATTATAATTGTTATTGGTTTAGATTATTATAATTTGAATGAAATCCAATTTAATTTTTTATTATTATTATTGTTATTTCAATTTTTGTATGTATTCTAGAACACCAGTTCAATTTAGTTAAAGGTTTCACTTGACTAAACTAGAGTGGCTGAAATGTTATCACAAAACAAAATAACTTGCAGGAAAAAAATAGATATTCACTAATTGGATGCTTGAGTTTTTTTCTTTTTCTTTTTTTTCTTACCTGCAATGCATGTCATATTTTTTCCCCACTTATTTTCTTATAGAGCATAAGTATATAACATATAATGACTTACAAACCAAACATAGGTGATCAGTCTTCTTAGAAATATACAGTATTGTGTTAAAGGTTAGTTTTGAATATCTTTAGTGCATGTTACTTGTTCACCACAAAATTTGTTCTTGTATGATAAGTAGTCATATGAAATTCTGAATTACCTAACTCTCAGAAAATTCAGCCAAGAGTAATAACTCTTGTCATTTACTCTTTCTTTTTCGATATCAAACAAAGCAACTGAGTTCAGAGTTAGTGTTGGTCATTTTAATTACCACAGTAATAACTTCTTTTAAGTCACCAAAGCACACAGACACAAGACATTTCTCTATGCTATACCTAATACATTAGAAACACAATAATTACATTTAGAAAATTTTCAAGAGGTGCAAGCTCCCCTTTTCATTGCTAAATAAACTTGAGAAGTTGCCTTACAGTGAGGAGACTTTCATAACATTATTATTCTAATTGGCTTAGGATATCATTGCAGAAAAGATTCATTAGTCTAAGAAATTGGAATTGCTCATAAATCTTACATGTTCACATTGCTGAAAAATGCAATGTAGTAAAATTTACAGGTTTGTAAACAACTACTTTATATATGTCTCTTTCTGAGTAGACTTTATTTATACTGTTATAGCATTTTCTGCAAATTAAACTCCTTCTTTTAATCTTACAATGACAACATTTTGTTTTCCTCAATTTTACTTTTTGCTTCAATACTTAAATTACATGTTATAATGAGTTATTTTCTGTTTTCTTTTTTTTTTTTTTTTTTTTTTTTTTTTCCCCAAAAAAATTAAATACATGGCTTGTGAGGCAGAGCATTCTAGACAAATTGCTATAATATTTTACGAGGTTAGCTCTGAACATTCTAGATATTTAGACTTCGAACTCAGGACTTTCACCTAATAGTGGCCTAAATTGACAAGTCAAGGTGGGTTAAAGAAGGACAAACAGGATTAGTGAATGGGAAGCTCTGATAGGCAACACAAAAGCTAAAAAAGTTTTTGGAAATAAGTTTGACACACTTCAAAGATATTTGACCCTCAAGTACTTACTATGCAGATGACTTACATTTCAGAGGACTCTATTTTAAATAATAAACAAACTGAAAATCAGCAACATCCTGTTTACAAAATTTCTAAGCTTTTTAAAGTTTGTAGGTCTCTGAAAATTCACGTCTCACATTATGCTAAGAGCTTTCTCTTTGAATAAAGTTTCCCACTGAACAAATAGGAAAGATTTCATCTGAGCCAGTAGTCATTTAATCAGTTATTGATTATAGAAGTTATTTTTGCTTCCTGCTTTTATTTCTAATGAGTTATTATGAATTTAATGAATTTTCATTCTAATATATTATCCTGGTTTGAGGTAGAAAAGAACCAACTTTCTGTTCAGTAATTTTACTTCCTAGCTAAGCCTCTTCTAACTCTCTGAAGTTAACAGCATATTGTGCAGAAAACTGTTCATTTTCAGACTGATTAGACCTATGTTTCTAGTCAATGTCAAGGAATGGTATGCAAAGAGGCCCTTGCTTATACTTACTGTTATAAAAATCAAGATCAGCTAATTTTGGTATTTGCCCCATTGGAGGGTTGAAAACAGAAAAGCATAGAGGTGTCCCATCTGAGGGAAAAAGCAGACAAGACAGGTGACCCAAACCTGACCAACAAGGTATTCCATCCCATCTGCTTCATGCTCAGCCTAAAAGATGAAGGATCAAAGGGTCGGGTCATCCTTATTTCAACAGCTGACATCTGAGGAGGACCCTGTCTGTTCATCTACCTTTGATCCCGATCTGTGTGCTCCTGACTCCAGATCTGCAATCCAGTCCCCATCTGTCGTTGAGTGTCTAGTCTGGGATGTTCCCAGTGCCTGCCAGTGACATCATCCTGGGAGCCTGATATAGTTTAGTATATATTGTATCTATTTAATTTTTTCCTTATTTAAATTATTATTAATATTTCATTACAGTAGTTTAGTACCTTCTAAAGTTGTAAATCTCTTTATCCGTTCTCCATCTCTCCTTGGAGAGAGAGGTGATGGAGAGCATCTGTCGTTAATCTTTTGCCAGTCTGGTCCAAACCATGACATACATAAATTCCAAAAATGCATATATTATTTTTATAATAATTTTAAAATCCTTTTCATTTTCATCTGCTAGTGCAGAGTCATCTGTGTACCTTATTCCTATTAGAAATATACAAAGAAGTATATCAATTTTTAACTAGATATAGACATAGTAACTGAGCAGTTTGCAGATATTTACACACACTCATAATTATCCCTAGCAAGCGCTGAACTGAAGTTCAATGAAAGAATCAGTGATTTTCTTATGTTTTTGAGGGAGCATATGACGTATACAGGAAAAATATATTTTTTTCCTATTTCTAGTTCAATATTTTGTCTGTGAGGACACTTAAGTACAGTTTAACTATACCCAGATTCACACTGTAGTGTATTTTAGCCATAGAATCATAGAATGATTAGAGTTGGAAGGGACCTCAGAGATCATCCACCCCTGCCATGTGCAGGGACACTTCCCATGAGAGCAGGTTGCTCAAAACCCCATCCAGCCCAGCCTTGAACATTTCCAGGGATGGGGCATCAACAACTTCCCTGGGCAACCTGTTCCAGTGTTTCACCACCCTCACAGGAAAGAATTTCTTCCTAATATCTAGTCTAAATCTCCTCTCTTCCAATTTAAAACCATTACACTTTGCCCTATCGCTACACTTCCTGACCAAGAGTCCCTCTCCAGCTCACCTGTAGGCTCCCTTCAGATACTGGAAGGCCACTAGAAGGTATCCCTGGAGCCTTCTCTTCTCCAGGCTGAACAGACCCAGCTCTCTCAGCCTGTCTTTGTAGGAGAGGTGCTCCATCCCTCTGATCATCTTTGTGGTTCTCTGTTGGACGTGTTCCAACAGTTCCATGTCCTTTCTATGTTGATGACATGTCCAGGAATTAGGCTGGTTTAGCTTTGTTAGCTTTGCCTAAACCAGTCTTAGGCAAGAAGTAGACTAGTTTGGGCAATTTCTAAGGTTATCTCTACCTGACCTACTATTGTAACTGGACAGTAGTCACAATCTTAGCTTATTTGCAAAAAATCTTAGGTAACTTTACTCTGTTACTGGACTGTGCAGTGCAGACATCTCTGAAGGAATAAGCTCAAAACATAGGTACAAAGCTATTCTACTAACTGAACCCTCACTTTATGGACAATGTTGCATTGGTTTTGTTTCCTTTCCATCATAGTTAGGGTAGCAAAAGAAAGCATAACATGTTTTCCTAAAGTCTTCCCAATATCATGCCTTTTTCATACTCTCCTCTTTCCTGCTGCAGTCTGAGCTACCCGTATTTCTTATGGAGATTTCCCTAGAAAGGTTTGCTGCATAGGCAAACAGATATATGGACTAATCACTGAAGTCTTGTATTCTGAAAATTTCTGGGCACAAACAACTTGTTCTCAGCTATGTGCAAACATGACACTATAGACAATAACTACAGCTAGATAAATAACTGTATTAATAAGTACTGAGAGTGACTATGATGAAGAATGTATTAATTTCTGTCAACAAGGAATTGAATTTTCTGTGTTTAAGAGTAAATGTCACAACTTCTCCAGTCCTATGTTTTCAAACTGTGTGTTATAATACCCAAGAGGGTCACAGGAGGATTCAGAGAAGATTAAAAAGTGTTTATACTATTGGGGTAACATTAATTACCCAGCTGTTTCCAGCAATTAAAGGCAGTTAGCTGTTCCCAGGCTAATGGTACACTTGTAGACAATAATTAGAGCAGCTTCTTGGAGTACCTAAGCAACAGCTCTGTGTTTTGAAAAGAAAAGGAAGAAGAGGTTTTGTCTTGAGGATTTGTCCTCAAGAATGGAAGAAACTCGAAGGGAATAGTGTTAGCAAAAACATTTAGGGAACGCTGATCCACTGCTGTAAAAAAAGTAATAATAATGAAGTTAGCTTTTCAAAAAATACATATTTCAATATTAAATCCTGGTCTATCTTAGGTCAAACAAGTAATTTAAGAGTTTGTAACAACTTTTTTTTTTTTCTTTTTTCTTTTTTCTTTTTTTTTTCCCCTGCAAACGCATTCACAATCAGGTCACAAAAACCTTCTATTAAAGTTCCTCATTTTAGAAAATACTTTATGTTAAGTTTATCCGAAAGTTTATCACAAGTTCTGTAACATAAAGTCCGAACAGCAAGCCCCCCACTTTTTACAAGTCTGCTGCAACTATCTATAAAGTATCATTAACTCATCAACATGAGAGAAACATTCAGATATAATTTTGTTTTCTATTTCATTTTGGTAATGTAATGTCTTCTTCCATTTAAATAAGGAGTTTACTTCTTACAGGACTTTCTATTATCTAAAAATCTGATGTCTAATCTCTTATTTCATGTTGAATTTTAAAGTGATACTAAGTTTCAGTATCTAGTAATTTTCCTTCTAGTGTCAATTACTGTAACAGTCAATAAATGCCTGGTACAGTGGCTTACGCTGAGATATAGCAACTGGTGTAAGTGGTGTTTGTGCTATTCTTCTATCTTGAAAGGTCATATTCTCAAAGTCCGTTATGTATTTAGGCATCTGAAAACTGACGTGCTGGACATGCTGTGACATGCTGGAGGATTCTGGTGCTCTGCGTTCACAGAACCACACTATTAAATTCAACATATTCCAGTCTAAATAAATGCTCTTTCACTCTTTTCACAGTAATTAAAAGAACGTTTAATACCTGCTAGTAACAGGCAATAATAATTTCACTTACAAAATGGTAGCAATGCTGCACTGATTTTACACAATAAGATGCCCGTATGTGGTATCTAGGTTGAGATCTCTCTTCAGTCTGTACAGCATTAACCACGTAAATGTCTTAACTACTTCACTGGATTCATTTTCTAATCCCTCTTGCTTACTTTGACTGAACTGTTGAACTGAAGGTTTATAGACCTATTAACGTTAACAACATTTTCTAACCCAAATTCTGCTCTCTGCCCACTATTTCTTTCAGTTTCTGAATGAGTATCTAATCTCTAGTGCGATAAAGCAAATCATTATCTAAAAAGTATACAGTACACCATTCTGGTGTTCAAAACCAAATAAAAAACCCCACTTTTTAAGAAAAAAAGAGCTGAACTTGGACACTACAGTGAAAGATAACAATAAGAGATTCTTTCTGTATATCAATAGTAAAAGGAAGACTATGGAAAATGTAGACCCACTGGCAAATGAGGTGAGTGCCTTAGTGATGGAAGACACAGAGAAGGTGGAGATACTGAATGACCTCTTTGCTTTGGTCTTACTGTTAAAACATCCCAGGCGCTGGAGACAAGAGTCTCACCTTCTTGACGGTGAGCATGACATAGCATTGGAACAGGCTGCCCAGGGAGATTATGGAATTCCCTTCTCTGGAGACCTTCAAGACCCACCTTGATGCAGTCCTCAGTAATGTGCTCTAGACAATCCCACTTTAGCAGGGGAGTTGGACTAGATGATCTCTAGAGGCCCCTTCCAACTCTGACGGTTTAGTATTTCTATGATCTGTTATTTGTAAAAGGAGTGACATGGTTAATTTAAATCCAGGAGAGGTTTGGAATGGTAATCTCAGTCCCTTTTTTTTTTTCTTTTTTTTTTTTTTTTTTCCTCAGCAATCCTATCATGAAAAAGACAATAAAATGATGGAAGACCTGTTTATAATTAATGCCGAGGAATGGTATTCAAAGAGGCTCTTGTTTATACGTATTGCTATAACAGCCAAGGTCAGCTAATTTTGTTATTTGTCCTATTAGAGGCTCAGAGATGGAAAAGCTTAGAGGGTCCCAGGTGCAGGGAGAAGTGGACAGGACAGGTGACCCAAAACTGACCAACAGGATATTACATCTCATCTGCCTCATGTTCAGTCTAAAAGCTGATGAATCAAAAGGGTCAGGTCCTCTTTTCTTCAATGCCCAGTGTCCGAAGAGAACTCTCTCTGTTCATCTGCCTTTGATTCCAATATATGCATTCCTGGCTCCTGATCCAGAATCCAGTTCCTGTCTATTGATAAGTCCAGTCTGGGACTTTTCTGGTGCCTACCAGTGACATGATCCTGATCCTGAGAGCTTAATATGGTTTTGTATATATTGTAACTATTTCATTACTTCCTTTTTATTGTTTTATTAATATTTCAATAAAGTAGTTTAAGGCCTTCTAAACTCATAAATGTCTTTCTCTCACTCCCTCTTCTTCTTGGAGAGGTAAGTGGGGAAGAACATCTGTTATTTGTCTCATTTGCCAGTCCGGTCCAAACCATGACCACGTATGTGGAGCTGCAAGCGATGTCACCTTTATTAACAACACAAAAGGTTGACCTGTGATATTTAACTACCAAAATCTACAGTTTCTAAGCCTTGGAATGCAATTTTTCCCTAAAAATATAAAGAGCAATTAAGTAGCAGTTAGTGAAAAATAATTCCTAGGTAGAATACTGAATCAAAAGGTTTGAAAAAAACTTATACGGTCAGATTTTACTCATGTAAAAGCTTGAGACAGAAGCTTGAACAATACAGAAAGCAAAATGTATACTAATTATAGCTAAAACAAAAGGAGTCTTCCAGAGGAGTTTGGTGGGAATTTAATCAAGAGAATGAACAGCAGGTAGGAAAAAAATTCTAGAAGAAAATATTGTTTTAGTTGAGGAAGCTGCATGTCCTTTATCCATTTATTTTTACTGCAGTGTTCACATCCACTCAGGCAAAGGCCATTCTGGTGTTTGATCATTCCTGATGCCAGCAAGACTAATATTGCCTCTATCCATTCCCAGTGTAATGCTCAAACCGTATCTGTCAATTTTATTCAAGAAAAGCTATTTCAGCAACATGATACTTGTACCACACCTCTTCCTCAGGGAGCAGAAGTCTCTGTGGATTTCATAGCATGTTAGCATTAGTCTGTTGGACAGGTTCTCTTTCTCTTTTTATAAGCAGCAGTAAGATTTCAGTTTGCCCTGGGGCTACTAAATGAAATGAAAATAAACTTACATTAGATGTTTAAAATCAGTAAGTAGAAGTAGTGTGAAGTCAGAAAATATTAATGCAAATTTGATATGTGAGGCATCATTCGGGGGGAGGGGAGGGAAGGAAAAAAAAAAAAAAGGCTCTAGATCCAGATTTTCAATTATATTCCAAACACATTTCCATTGTGGCTGGCTTTGTCCTCTGAAGTACCTTGTCTTTGGAATTTGTCCTTTATAAGACCTAGTCTTTGGAATAATGATGATGATGATGACAGTAATAATAATAATAATAATAACACTGCTCACACTGTTTGCCGATATAGAAAACTAGACTCAAATACAGTTTTCCAGCTCTTACAACACTCTACCTTAAATAAGTGGACCAGCACGCCATGGTTTTGAGTTAAATATATAACAATCAGAAGCATACTTCATAGCACAGATATCCCATTATTATGAGATTAAAAGTATACCTTGATAATTAATTTCTGAATATAAAATTTACAATTGATAAGGCTCTAAAAATAGGAATGAGTGGTTTTAAGCCACTTTCTCACCATTGCTGAGGCCAACCATCAGCAGAGACACTCTTCAAATAATATGTTTTAGATATTTTATTTTAATGCAGTCATTTGTTTTATAGTTTTGATCCATTATATTTATTAATTTCTACCGTTATAATAATAGATGAAGGAATTTTGTGGTAATGTTACTTATTTGCTCTGGCATACCTTCTGTTTATGGTACAGGAAAGAAGAGGTAAAGTGTAATATCTATGCTAGGCTTTTGATCTTTGAGGTTTTACAATTAAATGAGGTGTTACAAACCAGTCTGAGGTAGTGTTTACACTTTGAAGTCATATATGCATAAACTGGATGAGGAAATGTTAATTTACCTACAATGGTTTAAAAACTCATGACAATTGCTTTTTAGTCACTCACTGACAGTATCTAAGAAATATTTTTGAGAAGGTAGATCCTTAGAGAAATTGAATCTAATAAAGGTAGCTCTTATCTCCCAAATATCTAATTGGTACTTATGTCAGTCACAATTGTGGAATAGCCTAATTAAACATGATTTAAAGAAGCTTTTTTTGCCCCTTTTTTTGATCAGCAAATTATTCTAACACAAGTATCAGCATCAGGATTTCTTTGAACTTTCTACTAATCAGGGACAGAATCAAAATATTAATCAGGGTGGATCAATGACCTAAATTACTCCATAAACCAATTTGTTTCAAGGAAAATAAAACAAATACAGACATGTTTTTTTGTACTTACCCTAAACTTTCTCAACTGAGATTTCAGCTGTATCATAATATGTAGACAGATAGTTAAATAATGGTCCTCTGAGGTGCTAGATGGCTCTGCTATTAAAATTATACTAAAAACAGTGAAAATCTTATGGTCTATCTGAAAAAAAAGAAGAATATTCATTGTGTAAAAACAATTGCTGAAAATAAAAACTTTAACATTTATTAGGCTATTAGAAATTAGAATAAAGAAAAGTTCAGAAAGACAAAGCACATTTCTTATATATAGTAACATTTTAATTTTATTATCTTGTTGGGTTTTTTTCCCAAGATAGATCATAATTGCTTATAATCGCAAGACTACAGACATTTAATTATTGTATAATTTGTAACTTTTTTCAATTCAATTTCAACTCTTTTCAATTCAATATAAAAACATTTCTAGAGGGGGAAAAAAAAAAAAAAAGCCTAAAATATTCTTTGGAATGTTCTATGCTGCCAGGATTCTATTCCCATTGTAGAGAAATGTGAAATAATTATGTAAGTTCTGAGTGTGATAGCTTAGACCAGTATTTACTATTTACAAACCTACTGTCTTCTTTTATTTTCTTTTTACAGTGTCTTGCATCAAAATATTTCATTCATATAGTATTTTATTTAACTTCCTCAGCTGTGTCATAAGGTTGCATAAGACAATTTCATTTAACAAGGCACAAGCTCACATAAAGAGGGTAAAGTCATTTTAAACTATGCTACGTATGCTACACTAAGTTTCGATGTGGATAATGCCACCTAAGTGTGAGCCAAAGACCTCACATAAATCCAGGCTTATCTACTATTCTTGTACTTTACATTTAAATTGGAATTGTTCCAGAATACTGTCACAGTGAGAAAACTCAGTCACAGTTTGTGTTATGTTGACCTTGGCTGGCTTCAAGTGCCCACTAAGCCTCTGTATCACTTGCCCTCCTCAAGAGGACAGGTGGGGTGAATATACAATTAAAGGCTCATGCGTGGAGACCAGGATAAGGAGATCACTCGGCAACTACTGTCATAGGCAAAACAGATTCAGCTTGGGGAAATTAATTTAATTTATTGTCAATCAAATCAGAGTAGGATAATGAGAAATAAAACTAAATCTTAAAACACCTTTCCCCCACCCCCTTTCTTCTTGCTGGGCTCAACTCCATTCCCAAATTCTCTGCCTCCTTCCCCCAAGCGGTTTAGGGGTCAGGGAGTATGGGTTGTGGTCAGTTTACCACATGTTGTCTTTATTGCTCCTTCCTCCTCATGCTCCTTCCTGGCTCTTGAATGGAGCCCCACCCATGGGAGACAGGCCTTCATTAACTTCTCCCATGTGTGTCCTTCCCATGGAGTCCCTTAGGAACTCCAGTATAGGTCCCTTGCAGGACCATAAGAGCTGCCAGGAGCCTGTTCCAATGTTGTGACAGGGTCACAACCTTCTTTACGTACATCTGCCTGGCCTGGCCTGGCCTGGTGTGGTGTGGGGTCCTCTATGGGTAGCAGGGTAGAGATGCTTTCTCCACTGTGATCATCCATAGGCTGCTGAGGGTCAGTCTGCTTCACTATGGTCTTCACCACAGGCTGCAGGGTAATCTCTGCTGCAACACCTGCATTGCCTCCTCTCCCTTCTTATTCGCTGACCTTGGTGCCTGCAGGGCTGTTCTTCTCACATATTCTCACTCCTCTTGTCCAACTGCTGCTGTGCAGCATTTTTTGTCTTTTCATAAGTGTGAGTTGATTGACTCAGTTTTGGATGGCAGCATACCTGTCTTGGACCAGCTGTGCTGGCTCTGTCAGACATGGGGACAATTTCCTATTCCTTCTTAGAGAAGCCACCCCTCTAGCCCCTCTGCTACCAGAACTTTGCCATGTAAAACCAATATATTGTTTGATCTTCAGCATAGAGCTTAACTGTCATTTTTGTTCCAGAAGGGAAAATCAGCACAATAAAGCTCAGTGCGTCACTTTTGTACACCAGCTGAAGTTATAAACGGAGCACGATGTAGCTTGAACCGGAGCTACTGAAGTACAAACTGCCTGAAAAAAGATAAAAGGTATGAGTCATGAGTTTAATCGTGCTTAAGGCCATTTTTAACTTTGTTGTGTGCTTGAAGTTGAGGTGGTCACTAAGGACCTTCCGTGACTTTTACTTTTCCTGTAAGTCCTATAAGTCACTGTGCTGTACTCCACTAGTTCAGCACAGAATGCATACACAACAGCAGAGAGTAAGAATACTAGAAACATGATGAATAATTATTTTAAAAGCTATTCTATTTGGAAAATTAGGTCCGTTATCTAGTTTTTATTGCTTGGTTTTGAGACAGTAGCTGTAACTTTGAAGTTTAGAGAATGTGATGTAATTTTTCTCAGTGTTTTGTCAGCTCGAATTACCTTTGCACAGGTGTGGGTTTTTTCTTCATTATGTTGTTACAAACATTTGTGTCAAACTATCTCGAAATACCATCATGTTAGTACTTGCATAGATGATGTTTCTAATTTGACAAAAGAACATAAAGATGATATCAAAAAGCTGTCACACCCAGACTGAAATGCACTGTTTCTCTTTAAATTTGGTATCTTTTTCTTTTTGTGTTTCACTGATTTATACTGTAGGCTATAGAATTGTTTTCTTTCATTTGGCTGTCACATGATATATAATCCAGATCTTTCAAGATTATAAAAAGAATCTGTCTCACAGGTGATTTTAGTTTTAACAAAAACTGAGAGGGAACAAGGTTTGGGTCAGCCACTGCACAGTCTACCAGAAGAATCTATAATAACTGACACAGACAGATCTATATGTGACAGTCTGCAAGAAAGTTGTAAACTTACTTTGAAGAGCTGACAGAAGATCTGAAAGTTTTTCTTCTTATTACCTTTTTTTTCCCCCCCATAACTCAGTCAGTCTTTTTCATACCGTTTACAGCCACAGACAACTGTATAAAAAAGTATAGAAAAAAGTCTTTCAAAATGCTAACTCAGAAATCTGAAATATACTGGATGCCAATACTAAAATGTTATATCAGCCTTCAAAGTATGAAGGTATGAAACATTATGTCAAACCAATCCAAAACACTTGTGGAATTTATATGTAAACTGAAAATGGAAAGCTTGTTTTATCACATGAAGAAAATCCATTAATATGAAGAAAGTATTTCTACTGCTATTGTAATCAGTAGTAGCAGTGACACTGACAAGCTTTTTAAAGCAGAGTCTGAGGGTGGAGGTGTTTTTTGTTTTGTTTGTTTGTGTTTTGTTTTTTTGTTTTTTTTTTCTCGTAATCAAACTATTCCATGAAAGGAAGGAAGGAAGAGAAAGGAGGTCAGAAATTTAAATATTAAATCATACTAAAAATGGAGAATTTATGCTGTGAGGAAGCTATATTGAAAGCTGTAAGCGCATGAAAATGCTGCACCTTAAACAAAGACTTGGTATTATCACATTTAAGAATTATTGTCTGATTATGTCTGACTTCTGAAAAGATTGCACTCCCTAGTTTTCTGTAGTATGCTGAAGTCTCTGTTACTTGGTTTACTTAGCAGTAGGAGTTGAATATTAGGACTTGCTCAGTTTTGACCTCACACTCACACACCGAGGACATCCTTTGGAGAACTACTACAACAAAATCTGGAAACATGCTCTCAATTTTGCTCACAAAATGTAAAGTTCATTCATTTGCATCAATACTCATAAAGGTGTCTGAATTTGCAATTATCTCAGTTATTCATTAAAAATATATTTTGGTAGTATTGTTCTGTCTATATTTAATTACTGTGATTTAGAAAAAAAAATAAAATAAATATCTACAATATCTACCAAAAACGTCCTTATCTTTTTTTAAGAACAATGGCAAGATACGACACATGAAAAATATAATGTAAAGTGGTAGAATCATGCTTGTTCGAAGGCATGCTGGAGTTTGGCTTTATAAAAGCCTGAATGACGTGTCAGCAACAGATTTCTTAATGGCAGAATGGCATTTTCCGTATCTGTGGAGTGTCATAGCTTCAGTCATCTACAAAATAAGGGTGCCAGCTGTTTCATGACATTTTGGTACTATTTAGCTGAGATGTCACCTGAGAAACCTTTTTAAAAAAAAGTCTAAAACCTGTCAAAAGTGCTATAAAACCAAAGCAAGTCAAAATTCCTACGGATCTTTAAATTCTATACCTTTATGAAATTAAACTGTGTGCTTAATCCAAAAAGACTTCATAATTAGAAAAGAGTGAAAAAAAACCAAATTGTAAGATAGATATACTGCAAAGAAAGGAAGAGACATCCTTGTTATCTCCTTCAGCTCAGCAGCTTTCTTCTCACAGAATTAACTGTGGTACAAACACTACAGTTTTCTTACTAGACCCAACTGTGCTGTTATAAGGAAGCAAAACTTCCTGAGATAAGGTGAGCTGCATTTGCTAGCTTCTTAGGGAGTTCAGAGACACTATGCCCACCTGTGGGAGTGATCCTTAGATGCGACGTTAGTGTCACAGAAATGGGTCATGAAACTCTATTTGACACCAGCAGGACAAGAACTTGCACATCTCTGGGACTCCATTTTATGCAACCTGGCTCCTGAGTCTACTGCCCTGGTTTGGGTTCTTTTGGCAGGGGATGATAAGGTTGCTTAAAACAAAGGGTTTATGCTTCTAGATCTTTGCAAGGACATGAATAAGGATCAGATGCATAAAGAAGGAAGAGAAATCTGAATATAAATGTGCACCTGAACTAGCTCTCTTGTTCCCACCTGCAGTGTCCCAGTGTATGCACATCATCTGGCTGCATTAAAGCTATGCTCCCTTATGGTTCTTTTTCCAAAGTTGACTTTTGCAGTCAGTCTGATCTCCTTTATTTGCACAATGTAAATGAAATATGTGACATTCTCCTTACTTTGCATATGGAAAAATCTGAGTACAGCTCTGTGTACTTTCTGGTTTTAAAGTTGTGGGGACAGTCCATTCAGATACCTTGCCATGAAGCCGTGTTAGCAGTATTTAAGAGAAGAGGAACTTCAAGCACATTTTCATTGAAAATTCAATTTGATGATTTTGTGGGTTTATTTTTGTAAATGATAATTCACCTGCTTAAATCCCTTCTCTACAATTAAGAATAAGATGACCTAACTCAGGCCATGTTTTGCATAAGACAGAAAAATGTTTGAACAAAAGTTTAAGTCCTTTAATGAATTCTCTCTAAGAATTCAGCACATAGGAATCTGTTGCTAGAAAAACACAGAGAAGTACAAAGTGCCAAAAAGCTGCAATAGTATTTGATACTTCATTTTTTCCATCTATGTAAAATAAACAGGTATTTTTGGTACATTTGATTCTTTAAAGAGGAAGAAAATATATGCATTTTATTTATTACCTTTCTTCATTTTCAACTTTTATACTAACTGTATCCTCTTCTAGAATTTACAATATTTTTAATATATATATATATATATTTTTTTTTTTTTTAGTTTGTACCTGATTTTAAGCCATAATATTTTTGAGGGTTTTGTAGGAACAAAAGATGTGATACCAATGTTGCAAATTCAAAAAAATCCAGTAATATGTAACAACTAGTACTATATAAGCATGGAATCATGGAATTGTCTGAGTCGGAAGGGACCTCTAGAGATCATCTAGTCCAACTCCCCTGCTAAAGCAGGATTGCCTAGAGCACATTGCTCAGGACTGCATCCAGGCGGATCTTCAAAATCTCCACAACTTTCTCATTGCATTTAAAGGCACACAAATAAGCTCTTAAAGAAGCAAGATGAAATACAGAAGTAAAATAATTTTTTTTTAAATAATTTTTTTCTAGTTTTCTTATTGAGTTATTGTCATGAGTGTTGTATACTAAAATCAAAACAGATTTTTAAGTTTATGACAGTAAAGCAGACTGAACTATTTTGATTCATCTACTTCTTTTGAGTATGTACCTGCAGCAGCAAAGGAAGAGGAGAAGGTATCATTGCCTTCAGGAGAAGAAGCTGCCTTTATATCTAAAATAGTGACAGCAGTCAGCTATACTGTAGCTGCTTCTTTTACAACTTTCATTCTCTTTTTTTCTCCACAGTCTCATAAAGTGGATCACAGAACGATGATGACCATAGAGTGATATGGGGTTGGAAGGGACCTCTGGAAATCATCTAGCCCAGTCCCCCTGCCAAAGCAGGTGAGGATTTGTTCAGAATCTGCAACAGTACTATCCAATGATAAAGAATTCTGTGGTTTTATCAGCTCCTTCCAGAACATGAATGTGGCGTGGAAATAAATGGCCACCAAGAGGTTTTGGTAAATATAAAAATAAGCTGTTACTCAGTCACTTTTGTAATTCCAAACTGTTCAAGTGAAAGCAAAAATGGTAACATGAGGGTTTTTGCTTGTTTTTTGTTTTGGTTGTGGTTTGGTGGGGTTTTTTTGTTTGTTTGTTTTTCTTTTTTTGTTTTGGTTTGTTTTTGTTTTGGTTTGGTTTGGTTTGTTTTTTCTTTGTTTGTTTGTTTGTTTTAATGCTCAAAGTCAGCACATCTTGTTCTTTTGTTCCTGGATATCACTCCTCATTTTTGCTAGCATACCACAGCTTCGCATAGCTATTTTGGATATTTCTGGTCATAGTTTGTAGAAGGGCTGATGTCTGGGTGCCTTGTTTTTTCTCTGTTCAATTTTTCATTAGAGATTACAGATATAAATGGAGCTACATGGGCTAAGTGCACCTCCAGAAGAAAATGCATCAGAGGGAGTCAGACATGCAGAACAAAACACTCCTACTCAGCTCCCTGCGTGGTAAGAGGTGGTAGACAACAGAGTAAAGGTGTGTCAGCTGATAGTCAGATATTGTGGAGTGATACCTGTACCATAATCTGAGCTGGGTGAAACTCTTCTTCATCCTTTACCAGTTTACGTTCAACTGTCAGAGCAGAGACAAACATGCAATAGGTTTCACCATATGGCAGCAAACTTCCCTATGTACTTTGACTAGTGTAAGAATTAGCATTTGATCTCAAACAAGGAGTCAGTGCTTGGCCCTCCTAGTTAGGAATAAAAGCATAATCTTTCCAACCAAATTTACTGAGTTTTAAATTCTTTTTCAAGATATTTATTTCTTCCTTTTAAAAATTCCTTTATATCTTGCCTATTTTACATCACTGCCATCACAGTTCTTTCTCATTAAGTACATCGTGTCTATCAGACTTCCCTTTATCTTCTTTTTCTAACTTTATTTCTCTAGCTTTCTATCAGGTTCTTCTAATCATCTGCTTCCCCCTGCTTATCTCCTTATCTCCAATCTCTCCTACACTATTATGCATTCTTCCCTCACAAATTATTTCCCCTTGGTTTTGACTTGTATTGACAATAAGGAAAAAAAATCTCAATAATTTTACAGATGAAATATAAAATAATGATCTCTCCTTGCACTGCAGTTCCACTGGTACATTAAAAGATAGAGATGAATAATGTCTTTGCTGGCCTGTCTCCAATTCAGAAAGATAGCTGGGTAAGAACAGAAATGGCTGAATAAAGAAAAGATGGCAGAGACAGGCCTAAACGAAACATTTAGCAAACTGACTCTAATATTCTTCCTGACAGTCCCAGAAGAGGGAATTGAGTTTGAATGCTTACAAGAGTTAATGTAATTAATGCTTTAGTCACTGATGCTTGTAAGAGTTCATTATGTGGCAACAACAAAATTTATTTATTTATATGAGAGACAAGATCAGAAAATGTCCTTCCTGAGTGCTTGGGAATTTAACCCTGACTATCTTATTATTGTTTAAAGGGCTGACAAGTGTTCAACCTTACTTAGAAACATAAATGCTCTCATTTCCTGATTCAAGTGCACTGTGAAAAATAAGCACGTAGCAAAAAAATAATTTACTGATTTCAATGCAACTTGGTGTTGACACCAATTATATTAATTCTTGAGGAATTTTGGATGGGGAGTACATAGGAGTAATTATTTAAAAAACAAACAACACACAAAACAACCCACTACCAAAGAGATATATGAAATGTTTGTATACATGTGGGTTTGTGTTTGTATGAATAAAGACATGTATCTATGTATATATAATACCATGGTAGGACTTTGTTAGTGACCCCCTCAACCAGGATGTAGAGGTTGATGAAATATTCTGTATGCAGCTGGCAGGGGTCTCATGATCCCTTACCCTTGTTCTCATGGGGAATTTCAACTTCCCAGATGTCTACTGGAAATATAACACAGCAGAGAGCGAATAGTCCAGAGGTCCCTGGAGTGTGTGGAAGACAACTTCCTAACACAGCTGGTGAGGGAACCAACCAGGGAAAGCCCCTACTGGACCTGCTGCTTGTTAACAGAGAAGGTCTTGGGAGACATGTAAAGGTTGGAGGTGGTCTTAAGCAGAGCAATCATGAAATCACAGAGTTTTCAATTCTTGGAGAAGCAACGTGGGGAGCCATCAGAACTGCCACCTTGGACTTCCAAATGGATGGACTTTGGCCTGTTTAGGAGCATGGTGGAGAATATCCCTTGGGAGACAGTCCTGAAGAGCACAGGTGCCCAAGAAGACTGGACATATTTCAAGGAGCTACTCTTAAAAGAACAGCAGAAGGCCATCCCCAGGTCCCAAAAAACGAGCTGATGGGGAAGAAAACCAACCTGGCTTAACAGAGAGCTTTGTCTGGATCTCAGGAATTGAAGGAAAGTTTATGGTCTTTGGAAAAGGGGGTTGGCAGCTTATGAGAAATATCAAGATGTATAGAAACTATGCAGGGAGAAAATTAGAAAGGCCAAAGTTCAAGCAGAGCTGAACTTGGCCATCACGGTTACGGATAACAAGAAAAAGTTCTTTCAGTATCTCAGTAGAAAAAGGAAGACTAGTGAAAATGTAGGCACACTGACAAACGAGGTGCGCATCTTAGTGGTGGAAGACACAGAGAAGGCAGAGATAGTGAATACCTTCTTTGCTTTGGTTTTCACTTCTAAAACTGTCTCTCATGAATCCCAGACACTGGAGACGAGAGGAGATCTGGAGAGGAAGATTTTTCCCTTTGCAGAGGAGGACTAGGTTAGAGACAACCTGGCCAAACTAGACATTCATAAGTCCATGAGCCCTGGTGGGATGCACCCATGAGTGCTGAGGGAACTGGCAGTTGTTATTGCTGGACCACTCTCCATCATCTTTGAAAGGTCATGTAGACCAGGAGAGGTGCCTGAGGGCTGAAGAAAGGCAAATATTACTCCGGTCTACAAGAAAGGGAAGAAGGAGGACCCAAAGAACCATAGGCTTGTTAGTCTCACCTCTGTCCCTGGGAAAGTAATGGAGCGACTTGTTTTAGATGTCACCTCTAAACATTTTAAAGAACAGGAAGGAAGGATGTTGATCATTGGAAGTGATCAACAAGGATTTACCAAAGCTAAATCATGCTTGACCAATCTGATAGCCTTCTATGACGTCATAACTGGATGGCTGGGTGAGGGGAGACCAGCAGATGTCATCTATCTTGACTTCAGCAAGGCTTTTGCCATTGTCTCCTAGAACATCCTCATTAGGAAACTGAGGAAGTGTGGGCTAGATGAAGGGCAGTGAGTTGGATTGAGAGGTGGCTGTGTGACAGTACTCAGAGGGTTGTAATTAACAGAGTAGGGTCAAGTTGTTGGCCTGTAACCAGTGGTGTTCCCCAAGGGTCAAT
>VXBW01002572.1:195237-206394 GCA_013400375.1 Thinocorus orbignyianus
AACTGGAGTCCAGTTCTGGGCTCCCCAGTTCAAGAGAGACAGGGAAGTGGGAAACAGAGTCCAGCACAGGGCAACAAAGATGATTAAGGGAATGGAGTATCTCACTTATGAGGAGAAGCTGGGACTCTTTAGCCAGGAGAAGAGAAGGCTGAGGGGAGATCTTATTAATGCTTATAAGAACCTAAAGGATGGGTGCAAGGAGAATGGAGCTGGACTCGTCGTCTCAGTGGTTCCCAGAGACAGGACAAGGGGCAATGGGCGCTAGCTGGTACATAAGAAGTATCATTTGAATATGAGGAAAAACTTCTTTTCGGTGAGGGTAACAGAGCACTGGAACAGGCTGCCCAGGGAGGTTGTGGGGTCCCCTTCTCTGAAGAATTTCAAGACCTGCGTGGATGCAGTCCTGAGTAATGTGTTCTAGGTAATCCTGCTTTAGCAGGGGAGTTGGACTAGATGATCTCTAGAGGTCCCTTTCAACTCTGACAATTCTGTAATTCTGTGATAACAGACAGTATAAGTAAGTATATATTTTATGATGAAGGTTTAGCACAATTCTGGAGAACTCATATGGAAAACAGGCATTCAAAATTTTATTGTCTTTTTTTATGTTTTGCAGTTTTAATGCCAATAGCCATGCCTTCTAGCATTTCATTATTTACATTTAAATAGATTTTGTGTGTCACTGAAGCATGAACAAATATTTAAATAGCTTTGAAATGAGGGGATTTCTCTATGGCATTATTTTGTTGATATGTAAAACAACATGATATATGAAAAGCAAGTTCAAATTTCTCTGAATACATATATGCTGACCTCTAAGTTGTCATTATATTCATTATTATATTATTATATATATAATATAATTATATAAGATTATATATTATTATATTATATCCATTCCCTTCCTCTTTAGGATGGAAGACTATATAAGAGACTAAGATTTTTGCAACATGTAGTGCACAAGATATATGAGTTACAAAAATTTTGATGCCATGTTTAGTTTATTTTTAGTGACCATAGACAATGCAGAGCAAAATTAACTTATTTTTTTAAGTCTTCAGTTAAAGCAGCAATATTGATTTTTCATGGTTACGAAACACAAAGGACAGAAATTGCCATATGCATTACTAGACCACGCAATAAATTTTTACCAGTTGCGTAAGTGAATTGGTTGATCTTGGGCTATCCTGAAGAGTTAAGATGCTCTTGAATACAGGATTTTTCCCTGGAGGGAGGTTCTTAAAAACTTCAAATCAAAAGAATAGATACTAGATATGGCATACGTTCTTATTTTCCATTTCTCCTCCAGCAGCACAGATGTTCCTCACTCATGAAGCAATCTGCATTGATAAAATACACTGCAGAAGACCTGCTCATGCACACACACACACATTAAACTTGATGTGTGCGCATGGATGAGTGTCTGAGTGGATCTACAAGCTCTAAATCGATTTCATCAAATAATATGTTTGTGGTGCACACCTCTGTTTCTTTTGTGGTTGTGCAGCTGTTCAATATCTCATCTAAGGGACACTGATATTAATGTCATAGTCTATCCTAGTTTCATTCCCAAAACAGCTTGTGTGATCATTTTGCCACTAAATTAAATTCTGCTCTTTGCCACAAGCAAAGGATGGTAAAATGGAATTTACATGTACAGTACAGCTCTGTTTAAAATCTGCATTCACAAATAATCAAAGTTTTCATAAAACTATATCTTTAAGAACAAAGATCAGTCCAGAAGCTGTATAAGAAAAAAAAAAAAAAAATTACGAAGGGTTTAATTTCTAGATCACTTCAGCTAATTTAAATGTTGAATTTCTTTCTGTGCGCTTACTTGTTTGGAGTAAAAGCTATAGCAAGAAAGTGCATGCTATTAGCTGTAGTCCTGATGAAAGAGGGCTTGGAAGAGAAATTAATCTCTGAATGCCTGATATTAGCTCAAGTCTGACTCTGCTTTGAACAGCTCCAACCAGATTTCTCTAGAAAAATATTCAGGAAAAGTCCTGATACTATTCCATTTCCAGAATCTTATGACACCAGGCCAATGTAGTAATAAATTGCAGTAAAATTCTAATTATTTTTAAAAATCCAAGGTGAAAAAAACCCACACAAAATTATAACTAGGGGTAAAGTAATACTACCTGATCAAAGAAGATGTTGAGTGGCATAGCACTGATAAAGACAACTCTATGGGGAAATAGACCAAAGCAATGGTAACTTGTTTCTCTTGGTTTCCTGGACGAAAATGAATTCTTGTCCTATTTTACTTATTACTACATAATTTGTGGTTCCTGTTCAGTGTGTGAAGTGCAGCAGATGTCTGTCAAGGGCTACACCTAGCTTAGTTTGAGAGAATTTCCCTATGCCAGCCTGTCTTTGCTGGCTATACAGAGAATATACTGCTCCTGCAGACATCTAATCTATTAGTCATGAGAAGGATACCTAAAGTTAGGCACAGAGACACTGCTTTTGGTTTCACTTACCTTTCAAATAATTATGAAAACCACCCTGTTGTGGTTTGGGCTGGGCTTGCCACTAAATGAATGACAGATGCTCTATTTTAACATCTCTCTCTTCCCAGAAGGAAGAGAGAATAATGGAGAGAAACTTATTGATAAAAAATAAAAATAGAACTACTTTAATTAAATATTAATAATAGAAATAAAAGTTAACAATATCAAAAAGAAAATAATGAAATATACACAATATATACAAAACTGGTGTTGAGCTCCCAAGATGATGATCATGTCACCATCAGGTACTGGAAAAGCATGGGAAAGGCATGGACCTGTTGGAACAAGTCCAGCAGGGGCCATGATGATCAGAGGGTTGGAGGCACCTCTTCTATGAAGACATGGCAGGAGGGTTGGAACTCAATGATCATTAAGGCCTCTTCCAACATACACGGTTCTATGATTCTATCAACTTGCTGGGCACAGAGGTGACTGACCAGCATGTAGTTCTCTGGGTATTTCTTTTTACCTTTTCACCTTTTTTAAAAAGAGGGGCTATGTTACCCTATTTTGAGCCAGTGGGAATTTCACCAGGCTGTCACAGCTCCTCAAATATGGCAGATAGTGGCTTGGCAACTTCATCTGCCACTTCCCTCAGGACCCAGAGATGAATCTCACCAGGTCCCATGAACTTGTGCATCTTCAGGTTTCTCAGCTGATCTGGAACCTACTCTTCTCATAAAGTGGGCAGTTCCTCATCCTTACCTTTGCCTTTTGAAACTTACAGGGTGTGAAAACAGAAGCAAGAAAGTTGTTGAGTACTTCAGCCTTCTCCATATCCTGGGTGACCAGGTCTACTGTTTCCTTCTTGAATGGGCCCACATTCTCCGTAGTCTTCCTTTTGTGACTGACATACGTATAGAAGTTTTTCTGTTGCCCTCAATGCCCATGGACAGATTTAACTGTCTGGGCTTTAGCTTTCCTAACCTGATCCCTGGCTGCTTGGACACATTCTCTGTATTCCTTCCAGACTGCTTGTCCTTGATTCCACCCTCTGTATGCTTCCTTTTTCTGTCTTACTTCCTCCAGGAGCTCCTTGTTCATCCATACGGGGCTCCTGGCACTTTTTCCTGGCTTCCTCTTTGTCACCATGCATCAGTCCTGAGCTTGGAGGAGGTGACCCTTGAACACTAGGCAGCTTTCTTGAGCCCCTCTTCCTTCTAGAGCTTCAGCCCATGGTACTTTACCAAGCAGATCCCTGAAAGGCCAAATTCTGTTCTCCTGAAGTCCAGGGTAGCAATCTTACTATGTGCCTCCCTCTCTGCCCTAAGTATCTTGAACTCCACTCTCTCATGATTACTGCATCCAAGGCTGTCTTTCAGCATGACATTCCTCACCAGTCCCTCTTTGTTGGTGAGAACAAAGTCTAGCATGCAATCTCTCCTTATTGGCTCCTGCATCACTTGGGGAAGAAAGTTATTATTGATGCAGTCCAGGAACCCCTTGGATTGCTTATACCCTACTCTGTTGCCCTTTCAGAAGATATCAGGGTGGTTGAAGTCCCTCATGAGGACCAGGGCTCATGAACATGAGGCTGCTCCTATCTATAGAGGGGTTCATCAGCTCTAATTTCCTGATCAGGTGGCCTGTAGCAGACCCCCACTGTAACATCACTTGCCCCTGTCCTCCCTTTAATCTTGACCTGTAAGCTCTCAGTTGGTTCCTCATCCATTCACAGGCAGAGGTCCATCTACTCCAGCTGGTCATTGAGGGCAACATCCTCTCCCGGTCTCCCCTACCTGTTCTTCCTGAAGAGTCTGTATCCTTCCATTCCAACACTCCAGTCACAGGCGTTTTACCTCCAAACCAGATATACCCAGAATGGTGAAAATTAATTAATCTTGTAGCTATTGCTGTTGAAGCCAAGAGAAGTTTCTCCACATATAATTTTCTTTATGTTTTGTTGTTTTCTGTCCATGAATGATAAAATTATGTGTTATTCCCAGTAGAATTAATGAGATCTCTCTTAGAATCTCTTCTACTCCAACCACCCAGTTCCATTACTGAATAGAGTGTCTTCTAGTAGTGGAGCACTCTACAAGCATGCAAGGATCTTAAACAGATAATCACTGAACCATCCATTTCTAAAATCTTTTTGCTTACTGATGAAAAGTAGACAAAGAGGTGTTCTAAAAGTAAGATTACAGGAATTTTCCAGTCTAATGTCTCTTTTCTTTAGAAAACATGTTATAAAATTTCCCACATTACTCCCTAGCCACACTGCCTCTCAATTATTTTTTTTTTAATGTTATGATATATGTTTTCTGATATGCCACTGTATGTTTCAGGTTCTTCTAGCATAACCACAAGAAAGACGGCTCATCAGTAATGCCTTGATCAGCCACTGTGACAATAATTAATGCATCATTCCCCATAGTTTAAGGCCACTTATCCAAGTCAAGCTCTCATGACTGGTGGATAAGGACAGCCAAGTCAAGCACACTGTGTTCACTTCTGGTCTGATGTAACTACTTGACAACTTTGATTTCAGGCTGCATGATTTATTAATCTTTTTATGCTTTCTACAAGATTTTATCTCTCTTTTATTTATTTGGAAACTCATACTATATCTAACCTCAGAATTTATTTTATATTCTTGGCCATAAATAAATGCCATGTGTATTCAAAGTTTTATTTTGAAGGAGAGGTGAACCTGGGTGAGACCTCAAATTTGAGTTTCTGGCCACACTCTTATTTTATGGAAACTGATTAGCATTCTGAACAAGGAAGAAGGGAGAAAGTATACTTAGCGCTCAATGAATACAAATGATGAACTTTCATTGTCATTGAAAGCTAAATGTGGTAGGCATAAAATACCATGTTTTATGATCTTGCAAACACCAACCAATTTTTTTCAACTTTTTTTTTTTTTCAAAATTTTCTGAAAGTATTTCCAATATCATGTTATTTGATCCATCTACTTAATTACACAGGCATATTACAAGTAATTATTACTCACATGAGAGTTTTATCTTAAGCATTTCACATACATTTTTGAAGGAAATCACATGCAAATGTTGAACTATCAGTTCTTGACCATTTGCCAGTGCTTTTCCCATTAATTTTGCAGTATGAACACATCACAAAATTAATTTATATATAGCAAAATAATCTTCACATTTCAAAGAGATAGTTCAATATTCATAAGCTGTTTCTGAGTATAAATAACAGAAGACAGAAGACAAAAGACATGCAACAGTGTAGACATATATATTCATATAAATCATTATTCACAATGCATGTGTGCAAAAACATAGAAATATGTATCTGTATGTGTGTATATTGTAAAAGTAGATGTGTAAGTGTAAAACCACTGCACACTCTTATGCCAATAAGATGCAAAAAAACATATTACAATTATAGTTTTTGTTATCATTGTTAAAAAAAGTTCTTTTTATATTTGTTTATATGTGATTAGATTTTACTCTATTTTTCTTAAGCATTTCGATATATAAACCCAAGCAATGCTTCCATTATGCTTGGAAAAAAAATATAGTAAGTGAAACAAAGCAGCAGTATACATTTTGTATGTTTACAGAACATCAACCTCTTTTACCATGAATCAGACATTCTCAACATTCATCAAACTTTTTTCTTGCACACGTATAAGAACACAATTATTAATTTCATGACTATAGAAATGTACATCGCTTCAGAATTTTTCTCTAAACAATACTGGTTTATTGGTTTATTGTCAGTGGCAAAACGTCCTGGAATTTACTCAAGAGCAATATTCAGATTATTTTTATTCTTCATACCATATATTTTCTTACAAGTTTAATATGGCCCCAAAATTTTGGATTTGACTAACCTTGAACTTCAGATAATTTCAGATTTTATTGTGATGTTTACAGTTGGCATAAAATGAGAATACAGAAGACTTGAAAAAGGAAGAGGATACAGTATTTTTTTCAGTGGAATTGTTAGGAAATTATTGCACTTAAGACTGAAATAAGGTTGCAGTAAGTGGGTGGTGAATACATAGAAAATAAAAAAGCCCAACAAAACAAAAAATAACCCCCTAAAATATAAAGGTAAGAGGCTTTGGGGGCATAAAGCCCCATTTGAAGCTACTAAAAGGCAGATTGCTGATCTAAACTGAAGCCAAGTGTCAACCTAGCTTGCAATCCAGGATGCTTACATTTTACACAAGTCTGTAAGCACTTTGGAAGGCATGGACGCAGGATGGCAGGCAGACTTCATTGATATGCAACAGTTCTTCAAATACAATAACAGTGTTAAGTACATCTTAAAGGTAATGTCATTGTATCCCAGCATCCCTAGCCCATTGGAATAGAAGGTAAAAAAGGTTCTGAAACAGCCTGTGCTTTTAAAGCAACTTTTAGCAGGGGGCACAAACCTCAGATATTACAGACTGACCATACTTCATAAAAAATATTAAGGCTGTGTAAAGTTAACCATTTTGTTGCTAATAATGACGTTAAAACCTCTGTCACAGATCATTTAAAAACGACACTTAGAACGTGGAGATATTTTACAGTTATGATTTAATCCCAGTAGACAGCTCAGCACCGCACAGATACTTAGTCAACTCCCCCATAGCCAGATAGGGCAGTAAATTAGAAGAGTAAAAGTGAGAAAACTCGTGGCTTGAGGCAAGGACAATTTGACAGGTAAAGCAAAAGCTGTGCCAGTAAGCTGGGAAAAATAAGGAATTAATTCGTCACTTCCCATTAACTGGCAGGAGTTCAGCAGTTTCCAGGAAAGCAGGACTCCATCATGTATAACGGTTATTTGGGAAGACAAATACCATAACTCTGAATGTCTCCCTTTCCCCATTCTTCCCCCAAATTTTTATCGCTGACTGTGGCACCATATGGCATGGGATATCCCTTTGGTTAGCTGAGGTCAGCTGTCCTAGCTGTGTCCCTTCCCAGCTTCTGAACTCCTAGCCACTCACTAGTGGGGTGGTATGAGAAGCAGAAAAAGTCTTGACTTTATATAAGCACTGCTCAGCAACAGCTAAAACATCCCTGTGTCAATACTGTTCTAGTCACAAATCCAAAACATATCACTGTGAAAGCTACAGTGAAGAATAACCCTACCCCAGTCAAAACCAGTACAACAGTATACAATACTGATATGTTGTTGCAGTCTATAAAGAGCTTCCACAGCTTCCACAGAACCAGCAGGACCAAGCCTGTGGACATGAACCTTCTAAACTCTGCAAGCATTTGGAAAACACTATGTATTAGATCTGCTCAAAATTAAAGAATCTGAACCTCTTCTCCAAAATGAAGACTGTCTGCATGTCTAGAACAAAGGAGAGATTGGAGAAAAATTATGAGCAGATATCAAATGAAATTTTCATAGGAGCTGAAGCTGAGAGAAGGGGAAAGGTAACTGTGTACCACTTAATAGACTGTGATCTATTCTGAAGCATTTGAAGGAACATTTTACTCTGAAGAATTTCAAAAAGTCAGTCCTGATGAGGACTAAATTTACAAAATTGAGTTGACCACCACTGCAAAATGAAAACGGATAAAGAAACAGCTGTTACTGAAAAGGTGTGGCTGGCCCTGGAAGTTCAAGAGCTGAAGAGAAACCTCCCATGCTCAGAGTAGCTAGTGCCTGATAGCAGAGCAAGGAGAAAAAGAAGGATGGTGGACAAGGGATTCTGCATCATGCTACTTAGAAATGCCGGTGTTTAATTTGCTGAAAAAGCACCAGCTCAAAATTTACTGCACAGGTAGTGAGACCTCTGGAGCTCTCCAGTTAGTGGAAGGTGGGTTTGATGGAGATATAGTACCCGCACAGCTGGAACAGCATCAGCAAAGATACTATCTCTGAAATAGCATTGCAGGGCAAGATATGGCAGTAGACTTTGTGAAAAGGCTATTACCATCCCTCTCCATGTTAATGGAGTGTATGAACCATCTTCTTAACCCCTCAAACAAAGCTTAAGCTGTTGACTCTTGACAGTGGGCCTGGTCTGTGACCCAATCATAAGTAAAATAAAGCTCAAAATGGAAAGAAAACCTTAAACTTTTTCTGTCATCTGGGATCTGGCATGTATTTTGAGGGCTTCTCTGAGTGCTGCTGCTAAGAAATTTCCCTTTGTGGCAGACATGGCCAAAGGGTTTAACTCACTCTACCTTTATGTGGATCTTGTAGAGCACCAGCTTGTTGGAGACTTTATAGTTCATTTATTGTGCTGTGTTCCGCTTGGTGAAAATATCAATGAAATCATAACAGTGACATGATTAGCTGCATGATGTGCCGGTAAACTGCCAACACATTGACACAATTAGCATTGAGATAAACAGACTGGAACAATCATGTCTCATTTTGCTTTGGGAAGGTGATTCTGAAGCTGCATCTTTGGTCCTGGAAGCCTCTGTTATTTTAAGAAACCATGCCAAAATGGCAGTAGTAAAAATTATGGGCACCTGTACTTTTATGTAAATTATTACATAGCCCAGGCTGGTTATGGTATCCCAGGGTATCAAGATGTTCCTGTGACGTATGGTGCAGATGTTGGAGGTATATTTTGTAGCCTCTATAGAAAGATATCCAACTTTTGAGAAGGTATTTGGGAATTGTTTAGCTACACATTAGAAATGAGTTCAGCATACCAGCTGGCAGTAATGCCAACAACCAGGAAAATTTGTTTCTAGAACAGCTGCCAAAGCTTGTTGTTATTTGGTTTGTAGGTACCAACAGTTTCTGTAGAAATTATTCTAAGAACCCCTTTAGCTTTAAATATTATGACGTAAATCTTGTGGCCCCATGTGGAGATGGTGAACCTCATAGATTTCATCAGCCCTGTAACCCTTTTCCAGAGCCTCAGGCACACCAGGTACCCATAAGGACTCTATCTTGATCATTGTGGGTGCAGAGGACCTAATAGGTCTCAGAACAAGAGTAGCACAAGAAAAACAGTAGCTTTCCATGTACTGTCACAGGAAGCATGGGGGAAAGAGACCACGGGATAGGTATACCTTTGCTTTGACTATCTAAGAGTATGCTGTCAGGGCACAAAAATTCTCAAAAAACAACTCTGGAATGTCCAAGAGGGTGTTGTGTTCTTGATAAAATTATTGCCATGGTTATGCAGTGTATAACTGATGTTTCTCATCTTAAAAACATTGCTGACATCCGTAACATCCTAGTAGTGTTCATCATGTAAAAGGAGGAAAATTGTTTTAGGGTATCCAAAACTATGGTTGGACTTAAAAATCTCCCATACCCTTTTCCCTTCAGATAGGAGGAAAATGTATATATTAGTATGTAGAAGATCCTCAAACATGAGTCTGTCACTCAGTGTTACCTTCCCAATTTGTCATGCAGAATTTTTGCTCTGCTTATGAATTCTGCATTTGTCAGATCCCTCTCTGCTATAAATTCTGTGACTGGCAGCAAAATAGAGGTTGTTGCTGTTACTTAGATCAACTGAATATCATCACTTGTTGTCTATGATTTCAGAATGGGTATAGACCATACCCCGCACTCAATGGCTTTTGCAATACTGGTAGTAAGTAAGAAAGTCTGAACAAAACACAGCTCTCTTACTTTTGGGGAGAGTCTAAAAGTTTTGCAGTGTTCATGTTGTTTCAATATGAACAATAGTGAAGGAATACAAAGACTGACACATACTGGCTGCTTCAAGATGGAGCTGAGCATAATCATGAGGTTCAAACAGCTAGCGTAAATTATTACAAATTTGCTCCACACCCTGAACAAATATTTCATAAGCTTCACACAGTGCTACTTGATCTCAACTAGCAGATCTGTACTCTTCTACATATCATCTAGACCCAACTATCTGGACTGGCAACTGCCATTGCTGAATATGCTCCATGGAAGACATGGGGTAGTCAGCTTCACTACCTCTGTTACATTTGAGGGTGGGGTGTAAAGCTGGCCTTTCCAATTAATCATCAGGACATGGAAGTGTGACCAGTGGACACCCACTGGGATACAGCCTCATTGTGTTCAACAGCCTTTTGCTCTGCAGATAGCTGTGGTAACTGGGAAGTTCCTTCCAAGGTGTCACCTTCTACCCTAATAGGAGAAACACACACTTGTTCACCAGGTTCAGAAAAGCAGTTTGTATTTAAGGGCCCTTGTGTTTCTCACAACCCTTTGCCAACAAGACAGCTGCAGTAATGCAAAAATTAGTCTAACTTTCCCTGGAAATGTTAAAGACCAGGCTGGATGGGGCTTGGAGCAACCTGCTCTAGTGGGAACTGTCCCTTCCCATGGCAGGGGAGTTGGAACTTGATGATCTTTAAGGCCCCTTCCAACTCTAACCATTCTATGATTCTAGGATTCTAAAACAACAGTCCCTGTTGTAACATTTTTTTCTGTTCAGCCAACCTGTAAACTAAGGCCCCAGAACTAACTGCTGCACCAGCCTTTTTATCATCATCATCCTCTGTGCCTGAAAGTAATAACGGTATTTCAGCTCTGCAGCACCACCACTACTTTTACTGGTCCACTTGCTTTCTGCAAAAACTATTATTTCTAAGAGCACAGGACTGCAGTCTGTGTCCCAAAGCCAGAGTCTTGCTGGTTTTACAATAGTGGTCTAATGTAACAGGTTTGATTGCATGCTCAGTCTTTCTGCCTTTCCTTTTCAGCATTGACATAAGAGTAAGAAAACACAGAATCACAGAAT
>VXBW01002573.1:0-47196 GCA_013400375.1 Thinocorus orbignyianus
GTTTTCAGTAGGCAAATAAAAAACTTAGAACTGGATTTTTAAATGTCTTTAGAAAGTGACAGAAGAAGACCTGTTGATATGTTTACAATACTATTTGGTAACATGTTATCCCCTTAATATAAATCAGAGACAAATATGCATTTGTTTATATTTATATGCCAATCATTTAGATATATACATTTTCTTTATAAGTGGAAATGATTGGGTATTAAAAGCAAAAATTCCTAGCTGAGCACTTACTCACATTAATAATTTATAAAAACAAGGAATAGATCTGAAAAAAGCAATTAATGTCAACTTTGATACAGAAAGTAAACATGATTAAGAATTAGAAGTTGCTCAAGAACATAATCAAAGTGTACATGAAATAAGTAGAAGGAAGAATGTGAATTGTTATAGATAGAAACGGAAACTGTAACTCAAAAGATTTTTTTATTATTATCAAAGCAAAGAATTAATCAAAGAGGAAGTTAGCACTCTGGAGGATGCGATGGGAGATGAGATGGCAAAAGATGGTGAAATTACTGAAATATTAAATTAATACTTGCTTAATATAGCTATAAAAATAATACATCCTAACAGTAATGGATCAATAGCTGGCAATTACTTAATGCTTAATTCTAGACATGAGCAGTGAGGCTTTTTTTCTTTTCCCATCTCAGTACAGTTAGATCTGTGAGTAAGTTAGATTTGAATCTTGTAAATTATTTTTTAAACTTTAGAAACAGAATGGAAATAGACCTTTTCTACCACTGAGATGCTTATTAAATATGTATCTTGCCTATTGAATGCACATATTCCTTTGACATCCCTAGAGAAAATATTTTAAACATTTTGTTGTTAACTTCAGCACTCTAAAGGAAAGCAGATACAGAGGACTGCAGTGGCAAATATTTCTTTGCTCACATTTCTTTCTTTTTCACAGTGTAAACAAGCAAGTGCTTTTCTCTATGTATAAAAATGCTGAGGTCAGAGAGTAGACTGTCCAACTGATTTCAGCTGCCTTTGATGCACTACTGAAAATATAAACCAGAGAGAAGAATTGAAATCACAGAAATAAGGGTTTTTTTCTTTATTTTTTTTTTTCATAGTAGTGAGCTAGTAGTTGAAGTATGTACTAAGTTATTTAAAAATATGAAGTGTATTTAGAATACTTTAATTATATGTTTGGTTACTTAAATGAGAAATAGCCTTTGAAATCACATTTCAGAGAATTGAATTCACCTATACTATGGAAATTTCATGTCTCCTGTAGGATTTCATTGCTTGTATTCTATGTGGACAATGGGAGGAGCAGATAAAATCTTTCCGTACTGTCCAGGAAAAACAAAGCAGAGCTAAGTATGCTAGGATTTCACCTTTCACAGACTAGAATTTTAATCAATCTAATATATGTGTAACTAACGAACTGTTTCTCTGGGTATTTTTTCTTAGCTAATTTTAGAAGTATACCCTCATTCATCAGTCAGATCAGCCATTTAGTCCAGTCAAACTATAATTAACCTTTCAAACTAACATGGGACTAATAGAACCTAATTCTAGGGTCTGACAATACAGTGTAGGACCTGAAAGCATCAGATCCCTTGCAAGTAAATGCAGGGAAGGCTTCATCCCTGTGATTGCTACCCTGGTCTCTCTTTTCTCTTGGTAGACATCTTTCTTATCTTGAGTAGCTGTGTGTAGAGTCCAGTGTACATTGTGGTTCTCCTTCTGCTCCAACAGCCCTTGACTTTGGTAGCAGATCTAACTCATGTTTCAGCAGTGCTCCCATTCTGCTTGCCATAGGGGACTGTATTCAAAGTCAGCAATAAGATGAACCTTTGCATGGAGATGCACAGCCTTTAGTGACAGTGCCAGGCTCACTGAAAGAGGAAAAAAGCTGTATTCCATAGGAAATTTTCTAAGTTTTTTTTGTTGTTGTTTGGTTGGGGTTTTTTGTTTGTTTTTTTTTTTTTTGTTTTGTTTTGTTTTGTTTGTTTGTTGTTTTTGTTGGGGTTTGGCTTTTTGTTTCAGTTTTTCTTTACATTCTTTACTTTATTTAATTGCTTATTATATAAAGCTGTTCCCTTTTTATTACAATTTTTTGTTTTTAATGAAGTGTTTGGTTTACATATCAGTATTAAACTCCTTTTCATATTTGCAGACACTATAATTTCTTCTACCTCTCATCTAAAATATTTATTCAGAAAATTCTGTCATAAATAGTGTTCATTCCACTTCCCTAGCAATTTTAATAGGTCTTTTCTGACATGTTAACATTTTCCATGCAGTTTGGTGGCTTAGATTCAACTGCACTGACATCCTGCAATGCTGGCATGAAGAAGTTTGGAGGCAGAACCATGCAAGACTTATGCAGGCAGGGCTGTCATTATGCTCAGTCACACTTACCCCAACCTCCTCTGCGATGGTCGAGTGCTTTTGAGGGTACCAAAGCAGGGGTGTGCCTCTTGCTGCTGTTAGATTTAGTGCAAATTTGGGATTAAACATAGGTCTGTGTTCAGGTTCAAAATACATTATGTCTATATCACATGATGATAAATCAAGGATTTTTTCTGTATTTCCCAGTTTCTCATGTCTACTCTGAAAAGGAAGAAGCAGAGTAATCATGATAGGAAGAGAAATGGTACTTATGAGGCTGATAGTTTTGTACACAGAAGAGGCTGCAGTGGAAAAGAAGGTAACAGAAATGAGGATGAGGAGTGTTTCATCTGTCAGAGGATAGGGTGTCCCTCTGCCTGCACTGAGTCGAGAACATATTTCACTTAGAGAAAACAAAAATAACAAAAAGTACGCACATATTCAAAGGCGACATCAAAATGTCAACAAATGGAAACTGAAATCGAATTGCAAAACTGATCACAAGCTTGGTGTTCCCTTATTTTGAAATGCTTGACTTCACAATCTAGATGTTATTCTTGTGGAATCGTTTTATATACAAATCCAAAATAATCCAAAAGAGGTGATGTTCAGAATTTCTTATCTTGAATGTTGCAAGATAAAAAGTGGGGGAAGAAATATATTCGCTCAGATTGTATTTCAGAATAATTTGTCTACATGTCAATCACACTCTGATGAAGTTATGAAACTCATACAAGTATTACTGTGGTTTATTTGAAACAAAAGAGCCTTTCCAAGTCATGGAAATTAACAGCTAATACAGAGCCCTCTAGCTTAGTAATGGGTTCTTAATAGGTGAACACTTAAAGGAGAGTCAGAGCTATCTGCACATACAGACTGCATTAGGACAGGAGAACTGGCCCTTTTTGGTTAAGTCATCAAGTGGTGCAAATGGTTTGCAAACGGCATCACAAAAGTTTGAGTAATCACGTCAGACTTAAATTTGAGTGAACCAGGTGGTTGTGTCCCATGTATGCACACCTAGAGTCTTTTATAATATTGGTAGTTAAAGGTGCTTAAAAGCCTCATAGCTTATCAAAATGGCACATAGTATCTAAGGGCATCTCAATGGTGCTGCACCATTGAGCTTTTTGCAAATATAGATAAACTAACATTAGCTTAAGATGTATCATGAGGTACAGTGTAACAAAGTGAAGATACTGCTACATCCAGGCTACTATACTGATACACCCAGGCTACTATCAACTTCAGTCCAAGGACCATGATCAGTTGCTCATGTGCGGTAATATATTGTCATGGCTGTGTTTGCCCAGCATCAGGACTACCTCTGCCCTGCGTTCCAAGGTGTTTGCATTGCTGATAGTCCCAGATGATATATTTTTTCCAAATTAATTACAGTGATACTGAATGCATCTTGCATAGAAGAATATTTAGTATTTTGTCCAGTGAGCAATACTTTATACTTGGGTTGGTGCCACCATAATTTCATCAGAAGACTGTTCAACTTAACAGCAACCATTATAGAGTGAGGAGGTGAAGAATCATAGAATCATAGAATGGTTAGAGTTGGAAGGGACCTTAAAGATCATCAAGTTCCAACCCCCCTGCCACGGGCAGGGACACCTCTCACTAGAGCAGGTTGCTCAAAGCCCCATCCAGCCTGGCCTTAAACACTTCCAGGGATGGGACATCAACAACTTCCCTGGGCAACCTGTTCCAGTGCCTCACCACCCTCACAGGAAAGAACTTCTTCCTAATATCTAATCTAAATCTCCCCTCTTCCAATTTAAAACCATTACCCCTCGTCCTGTCACTAGACTTCCTGACAAAGAGTCCCTCCCCAGCTCTCCTGTAGGCTCCCTTCAGATACTGGAAGGCTGCTATCAGGTCTCCCTGGAGCCTTCTCTTTTCTAGGCTGAACAGTCCCAGCTCTCTCAGCCTGTCCTCGTAGGAGAGGTGATCCATCCCTCTGATCATCTTGGTGGCCCTGCGCTGGACCTGTTCCAACAGTTCCATGTCCTTTCTATGTTGAGGACTCCAGAACTGGACACAGAACTCCAGGTGGGGTCTCACAAGCGCAGAGTAGAGGGGGAGAATCACCTCCTGTGACCTGCTGCTCACACTTCTTTTGATGCAACCCAGGATACGGTTGGCTTTCTGGGCTGCCAGTGCGCACTGCCGGCTCATTGAGCAATCTGCATGAAAGGAGTGGAACTGTTACAAAGGGATACTGAATTTTAAAGTACTGGGTTACAAAAACTTGCTTCTGATTAATCCAAGATATTGTGATTAATATTGTCCTAAATTGCTAGCTAAGACTATAGAAAACTTACCAAATCAAGAAAATGAACTATATCAATGGTCCTTACTCGGGTGATAGAGTATCAGAACTATTAAGGAACTAAGCATCAGTGACTGATATGTGGAACTTAGTAAATAAATTTAATGACTCCCAAAAGAAGTCAAGCTTATTAGAAATTAGAGTGCAGAAGCATTCAGTACCGTGCAAGATCTAATCTCCAAAAAGATAGCTTTATTATACTGAAGAGCTTTTGCTTTAAAAACTGATTTTAGAACTTTATTACTAGTATGAGCAAGAAAAATAAAGAGCTGCTTAGCTGCTTTCAGTAGTATGTGTAGAACAGGTGTGTTTTCATTAGTAAATGCATTTATAGAAAATGGGAGTTTTAGAAACATAACTAAACTCTACGTATCGATTATGGATTTTTTAACTAAGGGGATTATTTTGAAGCTCTGTGCTGGGCTAATCTTGCCCTTGATATTTCATATATAGGACACTTCTCATCAAGATGGCAAGAAAGTGACTAGAATTAAACTATTCTTATCCTCTTCATCCTCACCTTTATCACAGAAGAACTTATCATTTTTTACTCCTAGACATAGCTGATCATTAGTTTGGTAGCTGCAGACTTGGATTACATTTGCTAATTTAAATCCACAGACTGGACGAGTCTTTAAAAGTCTCTGTCAGATCTTGAAACAGTCACAAAACAGGCATTGGACTTGTTAATTGCTCTAGTAAACATGATGGACAGTTAACTTCTTGAGACATGTCAATAAATGAAGGTGAACTTATGATATCTTCAAGAAAGGATCACATATAGGTCATTGCTAAAAAATTACTTGAATCTTTCAGAAAAGTGTCTTGATCATGAAATCTCTCTCTTAATCCTTTATGAGACTCATTATGGAGCAAAGGTGAAAATGTGGAATTCATTATCAACAGATGTTCTCAATCCTTTTCCATAAGACATTTATTTAGAAAGAGTAGATGATGTGAAAAATGAAAGAAAAATTATTATGGTCCAATTAGGTACAAATGAAATGAGGCAATGTGGTTTACTACTTAGCATTTTAAAAGCCTTCCTTTTTAAGTAGAAAAAGACATAGTAACTTGGCATTTTCTTGAAAAAGTAGTCAGATGGGAACTGTCTTTGAAATTTGCAACATATTTGAATAGTCAAAAGTAATTGGACTCCATTATACCATGTAGTGCCTGCTGTGTGAGCCATTAGCATTCTCATAGTTCAAGTATTTGCACTGATAAAATTGTGATGAGCTAGCAAAAGCACCAACTCAATATTAATCCAGCCTTTAGACAAATATTGTAATAGGATTTGCACATTTAAGGGGCAAATTATCCTCTCAGTGTGTGCTCTGTGTAGCTGGGCTATTAATATTGATGTGCATGGAAAGAAAAATACACCCATAATCACAATTATATTTAAGATTCAAATCCATATAGGGCATGAAATTATAAAAATATTCTTTTTTTTTTTTTNATTCTTTTTTTTTTTTTTTTCCATAATTCTTGTAATGTGAATTGAGAATCTTTTTATTTCTTTTTTTTTTCTTTTTTTTTTTCTTTTTTTTTTTAATATACTCTTTCAGAGGACTGAATAACGTCCAAGAAGTCTTTGTGGGGTTTTGTTTGTTTTTAGTATTGCCTCTTTATCTGCACGGATAACTTTTTTTTCCTTTAATGTCAGTTCTGATTTACATTAATTAGAGATCTTAATCTTTATGTAGTGGGTATATGGCTGAAATATAGTACTGGTGCACATAATCTTTACTGAGTAGTCTCTGCAACAGAGCCAGATAGCCTAACAAAATGATAACCTTAATTGTCCAGTAAGTTAGCTCTACTCTCTTGCTAATTCTTCCCCCAAATCTTACTGCCATTGTAAGAAGGCAGTAAATTTGACCATCTTGATTCTGAAATAATTATCTTAAGGAAAGGCACCATGGAGTGAACAGCAGAACAGATGAACTGTACTCTGTTTTCATTTGGTGCCACAGAGGTCATTCAGCCTGCAATGTCAGTACAGTGTGCCTGGCTCCCAGTTCATCAGGTGGGCTACAGAGCCAGTTCAGGACTGCCTGAGAATGTGGCCTACGTTACTTTTCCCCTGACAGAGGCTTTGCTACTGATGCCTGTAGTAGTGAAGGGATTTAGTACTTTTCTTACATCTCCTAAGAGAGGGAAAATTTTGCATTCGCTTAGGATCAAAGAAAATAGACACTCAGGTGTCTCTCTTTCTCTAGATAGCAATCTCTGTATCTCAAATAGTGGTCTTGCCATTAAGTGTGCATCCCTGCAAAAAATCATCATTAACTGTGGTTTTACTGTTGCTGTTTCACAGATCTGAGGGTTGAATGACGCCCAGGAAGTTATGAAGGGAATGCAGGGGTTACAAGGAGGGTAATGAGGAGAAGGTGTAAGAAAGGTAGTTTGCAATTTGACTGCTAGCTTGAGCACTACTCCTCTTCAGTTAGCAGTATTTATAATACAGAGAATTTCCAAAAATAATATGTACTGTATTTTTCATCTAGAAAAATTTACTCTGTGTCTTTTCATCAATTAAAAATAGTTGAGGAGAAAATGGTAATAAGCACATTCTTTAAAATTTTAAACAGAAGAGAAATCTGTAATTGTACAAAAAAAAAAACATGGTAGATTTTGTGTCTATACACAGGCACTGTCAGGGGGTGCTGCCAGGTGGCTTCTGTGGGGAGCTTTAGGGGCTACCCTGAGCTGGACACAACCGGTTCCAGCTGATACCAACCAACCCACTGCAGGGCAAATCTGACCCCCGCAGCCACGATGGCAGCACATCAGGCAAAGATGGTGTCAGAAAGGGCAAAATGCTGCCCAGCAGTGAGGAGTCACAGAATGGTTAAATTTGGAAGAGACCTCTGGAGGTCTTCTGGTCCAAGCCTCCTGCTGAAGCAGGACCAGGACCACCGAGAGCCAGTTGCCTAGAACCGTGTCCAGATGGATTTTCAATATATCCAAGGATGGAGACTCCACAACCATCCTAGGCAACCTGTGTCAGTGCTCGTCACCCACACAGTAAAAAAGCATTTCCTATGTTTAAATGGAAACTCCCGTGCTTCAGTTTGTCTGTTGTCACTGGGCACCATGGAAAATAGCCTGGTTCCACCACTTTTGCATCTAACCTTCAGGTATTTATATATATTGATAAGATTCACACACGTCCCTGCTCCTCAACACACATCTCTATTCCTCAACCTTCCCTACTCAAGGCTGTTAGACCCAGCTTGCTCAGCCTTTCCTCACAGAAGAGATGACCCCGCCCCTTATTTTTTTTGTGGCCTTTTGTTAGGCTCTTTCCAGTAGCTCCACATCTCTCTCGCACTGAGGAGCCCAGAACTGGNAACTGGACATAGCACTCCAGGTGTAGACTCAGCAGTGCTGAGTAGAGGGGAAGAATCACCTCCCTTATCTGCTGGCAACACTCCTTCTAATGCACCCAGAGGAGACCATTAGTCTCCTTTCCAGCAAAGGCACATTTCTGGGTTGTGTTCAACCTTGTGTCCACCAGAATCCCTAGATCCTTTTCTGCCAAACTGCTCTCCCGCTCACCCCACCCCAGCATATACTGGTACATGGAGTTGTTCCATCCCAGGTGCAGAACTTCAACCTTCCCCTTGTTGAACTAATCTGCATTAAAGCTCAATATTCAGTGTTCCCTATGCCCCCTCAGTGGGAGAGAAGATTTTCAAATGCTGCCATTGATTTAAACTTTTTGCTTCATTCTGAATTCTTGTTTGGAGGCAACAACAGTATGCATCCAGAGATAGCAGGGTTTAAAGCAGCATATGTTCCTGCTTACACTCTGGAAGGTAATAGGAGGATCACCACTGAAATGGAGTTATTTTTCTCCTCCATACAAAAGTCTGTAACCATCTGCCTTCTGAGTTTCAGTAAATTAATTTTGATAGCATCCTGGGGAGAATTTGTCTTACTTGTCACGTTGTCTTACCGTGACACCCTGCTTGGTTTACTAATTTGAAGAAGCAGAGGGAGTCTGTCTCCTAGGATTCATGGAAAATGCATTAAGTGGCATAATGAGACACCAACCAAAACCACTATCCTTTTTCTTCCTAAAGGAAACAAGGTTTATGTGAACAGAGGAAACTGAGGACAGGCAAAACATAAATCATGGATTCTACCTGGCAGCAGCCAACATGCAAACTTGCAGGTTCACAGGTCACCTTCTGCAGCAACAACCTTCTCTCACACTGATGGAGCTCTGGTATCCCTTCTACTTTAGCAGATGCTCTGTGCTCAACATGGCATCTTCCTTTGCATGGATTCTGCAATACCTGTAAAAGGTAGCTTCTCATCCCACCTGGTCAGGGTAACTGATTTCAGTCATATTCCCCATAAAAGGGTCCTTCTAGACAACCAGTATACCATATTCAGGGTATATAGCAAAAATACATTGATCTCTTGCTGAAAAGTAGTTTTAACAATGATTGACTACTCTTCTTTCAACAAATATGCCTCAATCCAGTATTTAAAGGAATGATTTATCTCCAGATCTTAACAAAGAAGTAACTCTGCATTGTGATTCCTAGCTAATATGAACAATCTTTGAAGTAGTATAAAAAAGTTGATCAAACTTTGGAAAACAAAACTCAAATTCTTGAAAATTATTCTTTAATTTGTTCCTATTATTCCATCAACATTTCATATTCCTTCCATGGGATTGGTATTACTTCCAAATAAGTTTACAAACTTCCTGCAATTTTGAGGTAATTAATAGCTAGAATATAGTGATTTGTTTTTCCCTTTAAAAGTAGAGATTTTTTTTTAAATATAGGACAAGAGAAACGTTGTCCTTGAGCAGGAATAAACAGCCATTCTTATCAATTTTACTGACAAAAATGTTCTGTTAATTTTAATTTTGTGCCTCTATAGGGCATTTTTGGGTCCCTTTAGAGAATTTTTAACTGTTGAGAGAAGAAAGAAGACAGTAGTAGTCCTAAATATACTGCAGCAAGATTAGTAATGAACCTTTCTACATCTTTGACACTGTATCCAAACATACTAGATGCTATTTTGGAATAAAGTAAAAGATGATTTTAACATGAAATTAACTTTTAATGTGTAAGTACTTGATTAGTTTTTATAATATTCCTACATAATATCAATATGCTAATCATTTAGTTAAATATATAATCTTTATTTTTCAAATGTCTAGTTAAATTAATTTTACTCAAAAAGCTTTCATTAGGAAATTTCATACTATTTTCCAGTATGTTTGGATAGGCAGTTAAATATCAAAAAATGTCCATTCTTAAATCCCCTCACTATCTAACTATGCAGTGGTTGACAATTCAAAATATGACAAGTTCTAAGTGAGATTCCCATCAAGTGATACTGTGCAGGAGTAAGACATGCTAAACATAAAAACTTGTTAACCTATTGGTTAATGCAAGCATATAGGCTTAAATCTGTCATGTAGACTCCCTGTGCCTAAAGTTATGTATTTCAAAGACAGGCTACAAGGGGAAGATCAGAAAGGAGTTTTGCTTCAACTTAATCTAAATGCAACAATAATTATATTCTTTGGAAAAAGGATTTTGTAGCTGTTCTTGACCAGATTTATAAAAAAAAATCCAAGAAATATTTAAGCAATTTGATGAGTATGTGGAAGTAAAGTCATCGTGATTATATAACAGTAGATTAAGGGGTGAAAAAAAATAGATAAGCATTGTACAAACCAAAAGTCTATTTTGACTTTCAAATAGGGTTCTGACAGACATTTTTTTAGAAGTAAAATACACGTTGTTTGCAGAGAATTCAGTAACTTTTAGATGAGAGTTTAGACCTATCAGTAGAGAGACACATTGTGTAATTTTTTTTTATATTGTCAAATGTGAAGAAGCACATTTCGTATATCCCACTGGTAAACTACTACAGAAAGCCCATTTGAGTCTACCCTAGTCATTTATTTTTTATAAATTTCTGGGGATTTAGGAAAAAAAAATTAGAATTGTAGGATCCTACAATATTTCCAAGGACATCTCTAAAGAAGGTGAGCGGCAGCTATTTACAGGTTCAAGCAGTACCTACTTTACACTCAACTGAGTCTGAATGCTCAGGCAATTTAAAAAACCTTCCTACTATTTTCAACACATATGACAACTAAATGATCTGATTTCTTTTTTCATCAATAACTCAAAACAAATTAGCATGATCATCCCACTATACACTCTGTTAAATGTCAATATATTCTGGAGGAACCGAAAGAAGTTAAATAGGAGAACATGTTAATTAATTTAAGAGATGAAATTGTGTATGACTGTATTCAAACCAAATTGTCTTCCTTTTATTACATCATCTCCTTCGGGTTCCTGGATTGCTGATGAACTTCTCCTGTACTTCCTAGAAGATCGTAATAGAGCTCTTGCTGTTCTGAAACTTTTGTTACATTTGGAGGCTTAAGTTTATTTCCACTGTGTTCATACTGTTGGAATGTCATCTATAAAAGCTGCAAATGTAGAAGATTCACTCAGTTATGAAAACCTGAGAGCTGTCTTTGTGGATCAGAATTTTATTTCATGTAGGAAAATGGACTAGTTGCAACTAGAACATATAACTTCCATACACTTGGATTTGAGTCAGAGCAGTAAAGACAGAAAAAGTGTGAAATAGCATAATTTCTATGCAATTAGAGGAATAAAATATCTTTCTCATATTCTCAAATATTGTTTGGGCTTTGCCTTAAAAGAGTGAAAGGTCTTATAAGAGACACAAAATATTACCATAATTAGTGATATTTCCAAATTCTGAATATTTAGAAGAGAAAAACTCAGTTTTCTTTCTTGTACCATGTTTCTAGTAAGATAGCCATTTAATTCACACAGTTAATGGAAAAGTTCTGCAAATAACAGAGTAGAGAAAAACTAGTAAGAAAATATAAAATATTCCAAAATACAATTCACATAAAGCACAAAGCCAGTATGGAGCAATTAATATTGTTTCTCCAATATTTCAAAAATACATGACTGCAGGGACACTGTGAGCTGTGTAATTAACCCAGCATAACAGTGATAAAATAATTAGGAAAAAAATAATCTGTTATACACTTCTAAGACATATCTATGAACTATGGAGAAAGACTTAGAAATAAATTTCTAAGTGAGACCACAGAGAAAATCAGCCTGAATTTTCTGTATGCTGAAACAGCTCTTTATCTGTCACTGTTATCTTTCTGGTTTTCAAAAAAACACATTGTGTTTTCTTGTAAATGTCAGACTTCAAGAACTGATTGTTCTTTTGTTGCTTTTTAATGTCTTGATACTGCAGGGCTTTTTATCTCTGAATCTATATTAAATGCTAAAGTAATATTGAAATTTTATTTACTGTTGAGATTTCTTTACAAAAACTAAAGTGATTCAAGGGCATTTGAGTATTTCTGTAAAGAGTCTGAATGTCTGAAAGATTAAGGCTATTTTATTCTTAGCATGCCTCTTTTTCCCCCTGCAATATTGCCCTTGGTCTTCCCCCAGAAGTAAAGCTCAAAGAAAGTATAAAAAGTGGGTATACGTAAATTCTTTAAAATACTCATGTGAATATTTGCAGAGTTCCTCCAGATAGATACTTATTTCTGTCGCTTCAAAGAAATAACATTTTAAAGTATTGAATTTACAGTAAAGGATTAAAACTTTTGTGTTTTAAATGGCACATATTATCAGACAAATATAAATAAATTCTCAATAATTTATGTGCTAAAAATATATTTTGAATTGAACAAAACATACAGCTGGTATTGTCTGACAAAAAAAACCCAAACCAAGGAAAGTGCGTTTTTTTGAGTTTTACTATTTCATAAATAGTAATAGGCTTTAAATTTCAGAACAACATTTGGTCTTTGAAATGCAAATACGAAAATAAATAAATAAATAAAGTATATTAGAAATAAGACCTACAAAATGTTGTGTTTTGTGTCAGATATTTCATTTTTAAGAGACAGAGCCCCGTAGGGTCTGTAGGAAAGTCCTTGGTAAAGTGCACGTTGACAGGTTCTCACAGGTAGGTGTGCTGTTTTATATTAAGAAAGAAACTTTACAGGTTTTAGATGTACCAAACTGATGTTGGTAGAAATGCAAAAGAGGGTGACTAGATCAGTCTGTTGTTAGCTAGATAGTTGCAAGCAAGACAACCCCAGTATGATTTCTTAAAGCTACACCAGGAAAAAACACAAGAGTTTTGTCAGGCCAAGAGAACCAAGAAATTGGTAGGGGAGTCACAACAGTGCTGCTCAGCCTATGACCCCCCAGACCTCACTATTCACCCCAGCTACTATAGGAATTGGTAGGTAAGGGTGCTGGCGTCTTCATTCACAGTCATAGACTCAGCCACAGGACAAGAGGGCAGCAATGCCCTCAGAGGATCTACTCTTTCTTCAAACCAGCTCTGATTCCCACCCCTGTGTGCAGGACAATTTGTACGTTTAAGGTGAAGATCCAGAGTGGGATGGAAAGTGTATAAACTGCCTTCAGTAGAAATATCATGAGTACACTGTTTCTCTAAATGCATAGACTTTCATTTTTGTTGGTACTTCAAAATGGGAACAAAAGTTTAGTAAAAGTGTGAGTCCATCAGTATATGTCAGTTACACCATGAGTTCAACTATTATGACCAGGGTTTTCTGCAGGAATAAGTGTACAAATCCCTATACCTTTGATCTTTGGCCACACAAATGAAAAACATTTTATTTCCGTGGGGTGTTTATTTGCTTTTTAGATTAGTTTTATTAGAGATTTGCCTGAATTTTGTTGAAATGTTGTTCACGCTATATAATGTTGGTAACTCAACTGGATTCATTAGCTAAAAGAAATGTTTTAAGATCTGAGAAAATACATACAGAACTTAGAGGAACTTGAGCTTGGCAGCCATTTTTGATGTTGCCTGATTTTGCTTCTTTGAGGGCACTCTGAAACTAAAAAAAAATGAGGAAATGGCAGCCTGTGACTAAGTTTACACTATGTAAAAAATGACTATTTTTGCTTAGTATCACTTTGTGTATGTAATATTGCACACTTGCTGAGGTAAGCAAGTGGGTGATTAATATAATGGCTCAACCCTTAGCTCAAATTTAAGTAAGTAATAAATTCAGATTTAAATTCCTATTAGTACATTAATGCTTTAAACAAGTGGCCCAGGCACTTAATCACAATAGATTAAGCAAGCAACAGCAATTATTAAGTAATTGTCACTACACACTCCTGAAGTATGCAGTTGTTTATCTTGAAATCTTACTAATATGTAGCATTTCTTTATAATAATTGTATTACTAAAACTAGCTATATAAGTGAAAGCCTTTGTTAAAGCATACATGGAAATAGTAATTTGTCATTTTGTAATGGAAAAACTCTCCGTGGTCAATGGTCTTCTTTTCTCATTTTCCTCAATTATTGTTTTGCTTTATAAGGTTTTGCATTTGAGTTGTTCAAGGAACTACATTTCCAATGCAGATATTTCAGATTTGCTTTTGTTCCCATGTGATTGTTGAGTGTGTCCTTCAGTATTTTGCATTTTCTCTAAGTTTCTTTGAGAGAAAGATACCTTCACCTTACTAACAAATTATGAGCCATTAAAGTTTGAAGCTGTAACAATGTGCAAAAGCATAAGGCAACAGGCCCACTGAATCTTAGAACTGTTGGTTAGAAGAAATTTCTGGACACCATCCAGTTCAACCTCTTGCCTGAATAACTATCATCAATACTACAACATTGTACCCTCTACCAGGATTACACCATCTCCATTAAACATGTTTATCCTAATTTACAATCTGAACCTCTCCAGCTAAAATTTGTGGTCATTTCTCCTTGTTGTACTATTTGTCCCTTTTGAGAAGTTTGTCTCCATATTCTTTGTAATATCAATAATAGTAGGCTGCTACTAGATTGCCCCTTAGCCCAAGTCCAACTTTCTCAGTAGGGCACCTGCTAAATCCCTCTGGCAATCCCAGTAGTTCTCTGAACGACTTCAATTAGTTTATCAACATTCATTTTGCATAGGCTTTGACTCAAAGCGTTATTCCAGATGGAGATTCACTAGTATTTAGTTGAAGGTGATAGTATTTTCCCTAGATCTGCTGGTGGTGTAATACAGCCTAGGTTTCAACCTGCTCTGCTTGTGACAGGAGCATGCAACTGGCTCATATTCAGCCTGCCATTTCCTGTAATCTCCAGGTTCGTTTTATGAGGGCTGCTACTCAGCCAGTTCCCAGCCAGTCAGTTCTTGGGCACTGGGTTATTCTTTCCCAGGTGTAGCCTTTTGCACTTCTAACTGCTAAGCTTCATCACTGTACTTTCCAATACAGTACTTCAGGTGTGTTACTAAAACTGAAAAGCTTGTGGAAAGTCAAGGCTGTGGCACAGTATTTTATGATGAGAAGAATGAAAAATAAAACCATACTACAAAATACTATTTTCTTAGATAAATCATAGATGAGATGATTCACTTGCCCAGTTGGCTACTATTTTTCCCTAACTTTTCATGTGGCTTCCTTGCACATCGTAGATCGAAGGAAATGAGCTCCAGATATCCTTTGCACTCATGCAAGAATGCAGAATGTCTCCTGAGTAAAAAAGTCATTAAAATTACTGATGACACTATAAATTATTTTGGAATATCAGAGTTTTATAACTGTAATTTATCATCATAAAAATGCCTGACTATTAGCCAGATCTCACTGAGCTGGGATCCCTGTCCAAACTGCAGCAGGAGTCACATTCCCTTTCCTGAACGAGCTTAGTACTAAAAGGAAAGAATCGAGGAAAGAGAAGGCACAGAATTGGAAGTGTATTATTTGGAAGGTAATAGGAAAAAGTCTCATGCTGCAGTCTTATGTCTGAGAGAAATGGCATATCCTTTGTCCTGGAAGATATGTACCTTCACAGATGATATTGTGACTTCTATTGACACACTCATGCACATGCACAAAAGAAAAAAAGAAGTGGAGGGGAAAGGTTTAATCCACTTGAGCAGGTTTAACCAAAAAGCTTTAAAATAGTTAAGTGTACCTCTGAGCGTTGTGGCAGCCTGCCAAGCCTGTAAAGCAAGGTTGTGATATTTTCTTTCTATCCGTAAAAAAAATGAGATATTGAATGCTTGACCTTGCTTTTTGCATTTTGTTAGCAACTTTTGATTTTGAAAAAAAGACCCATGACCTCCCCCCAAAAAAATTTAAAAAAATCTCAAAACCACAAGAAATAATATTTTAAAGCAGCATAAGCATACTTGTAAATATTTTTGTTTCTTTATTGCATATTTTCTCACTCTATTGTATTTTTTTTTTTCATTTTGGAGTGTTAAACATGAAAACCAATTAAAATGAAAATGGAGGGAATAAAAAAACCCAAGGAAATTGAAATACTTTCATCCCTTCTGCTAAAATTTTAAAGGAATCAGTACTTCACTATCTACTTCATATACACATTTTCATTTCTAGAGATTTTTAATTGAGTGTTCAGGCAGTTAACTTGATACATTTCATATAGATTTTACAATATATCTTCAACTGATTTTAAATAATTGGGTTGGGTTGGGTTTTTTTGGTGTTTTGTTTTTTTTTTTTTGTTTTTTTCCTCCATTTTAACTACTTAGCTGGTATCAATTGCTGTCTATTTTACCATATTACATAGTTGGTGGCCTTATGATATGTACATAAATGTTTATTAATTGTTCGATAACTTTGTCTGACCTTGCATCACTTGCGTAAGGTCCCTGTAACTCTGCTCAAAATCCTTACAACATGGGCTGGAGAGCCTTGAGTTGGTCTTCAAAACTGAGAAACTTTTCTGGGTGCTGAGTGAGCAACGTGTTGGGAGTGGGAAAAGAACTGCTGAAAATCTATTGTCCTTGTCCTGTATTTGAATGACAGCTCACTTTATTTACCACACATTTTTCAAAGACACGAGTGCTCTCTCATTTTTCAAAGATCCAGATCCATTGAACCTGAAACCAGGTTCAGACTTCTTAGTGCTTTGAGAGTTTTTGAAAATTTGAACTTAAGGTCCTCCATTTTAACTACATACCATACAAGTATTAATAACAGATTTGCAGTACTATGTGCTCTAACTTACAACCTTCACCTGAAAGGTAAGTTTTTTAAATGGGTACATCGTTGTTAAAATAAATGCTTAGACTCCATAGCAAATAATCTGTAGAGAATTTTTTAACCATGTATCAGGTTGAAGAAATTCTGTTTTGTACAAGGAAGGGCATGAGGCTGTTCAATGAGTGAGTACGTGTTCTGTGTACGTGTGTGAGAGCGATTCAGCAAAGCCATATGTTGAGATCAAGTGTTCTTTATTAGAGATGACCTTTAAATTGCTGCAGGATAGAGCTACCCAATCTGAGAACCAGTTAATATTACATTATTTAAACAAAATAGAAAATTTCAAGAATAAAAGAGACCCTTACTCACAAGTATTCATCTGATGGTTTACTGAGATATGGGAAACATGACTTAATTTAAAAAAAAAAAATTCAAAATGTAATTTTAAAAATTCTTTCTGGAAGTGTAGATGAGTGTTGTAACTGTTTAGATAAAAAGATTTTTTTTTCTGTTTTGAAATTTCGTTTGATACCTGAAAAATCTTTCTGATCAAAACTACCCTTTTGTTCAAGAGAAATGAAAACTTTTGTGAACCAGAAATTGCAAATGTTTTACTGTAACATCTAATAAAAATTTTCCTGGTTTCAAGCAGCTAATATATGTTTTAAAGTGATTTTTTTTTCCCCCTTATTTTATTTAACTATAAGAAATCTTTTAAACTATAAGGCAAATTTAAACTGTATACTATTAATCAACTAAAACTGAATTGTCAATGTAGATTCATTAACTAGAGTAAATATAAGCTGTTTTGTGTAATCAGTTGTTTCAGACCATCTTCTGCTTATTACACCATTCTTTTTTAGTCCTCATGGACTAACAAACCTATTATGTGTTCTAATCTTAACCTGTCATGAATAATTTAAATAAAAAAGTTTTATTTAATAAAAAATAAATCTTTTGGTGCTAGATTTTTTTTTTACTTCAGACCCAGCTGAGCTGTTGACCTTTATACTCCACATACTGTTAAGAATAATTTATTTTGCTATAAACAGAACTTAACCCATTACCAAGTTATATATGTCTGCGGCTCAGAGCAGGGGCAGAAAATCCCTTCATATATTCTCTAACCTAGAGTTTTTTGATTTTTTTTGAGATATTTGGGCTTTCTGTGGAACAAGGCAGAAACTGAAGACCCATGTGAGTCTATGAGACTATACTTTTGGGTCTCCTGTAGTGGGGAAAAAGAAAAAAGTTATAAACAAAGTTAGTCTTACCATTATTTTTTTGGTCTTCCCCCCGCCTCCCCCTTTAATCACGTAGTTTCTAATTTGTCTGTGCTAGATTAATTTGTGTTCAGTATGTGCAATAACAGTGAATACAGAACTATAATATAGATCAGGAGTAACTGTAGATGCACTACATTAGTTCAGTCTCTTCAGTATTATTTATAATTTTCTTACTCTTCATTGGGATGAGCAAGGCATTATTACTGATGGTACATTGAAACTTTAGTATCTAAATAAAAGATCAATAAGCTGCAACTCCAAATACTTATAGATTGATCTAAATGGTCTAGTATAAAATGTAATGCACATTTGAATTTTAAGATGAAAAGAACAGACATATTGGAACATCTGAGTAAGTCAACAAGTACTATTTTTTTCAATAATGTAAACTTAAATCCCACTTATATGAACACCTGTTCTGGCTGTTGTTTCCAATTTAATAAGTTTAGGGAGGCTTGCATCTCTAAACTGAGAGTAGCTCTATCATTTTGACATTTAATTTTGTTTGTCTTTTATAAATGTCTTATAAAAAAAGAGATTCATTTAGCATCTGTTATGTTATCTACTAACATCTGTCTCTGTTAGCCATTGTTAAATATATACACGATATATAAAAATTCAGTTGATTTTTTTTCTCCTAAATCACAAATTGATTTAATTATTGGTGCAAAGTTCTTACCATAACAATTGTTCATTGAAGATTTAATGAGCTCTTAAACTTAGACTGGATTTACCAAAGGATCTGTCTTTTCTTCCATGAATGACAGAATATCTAATAGCTTGGTTTTTGCTTTTCTTGTGCCTGTTTAAAGCCCTTCTATTTTGCTTCCCAGTGTTTCCATATAGCTATTCCAGTAAATGAAAAATGCAGTTGTGTACACTGATGCTTTATTAAAAAAAAAAAAAAAAAAAAAGATATAGATACTAAGGGAGGGTGGCAGCCTATTTAAGAAATTATGAGAAAATACTAGGATAACTGGGAAAAGGTAGTGTAAGTGCTATCCTAATAACATAAAAGAACATAAATCTGCATGTTGTATCTAAGTAATTTAAGGATTAAGTAGTTACACGCATGAGCATGCTGAATTCATGAGTATAATAGTTGAATTGTGAATTATCAAAACTGCAGCAAATGAAGTTCTTGCAAATAAGATTACACTTCTTATGCTTAGTTGATTGAACATAAAGATACTAATAAACATTTGTTTATCCAGTTATCACTGGGAGAATGTTGGGTGGAAATATATCATCATCAATGACAAAAGCATTCAGATTGATAAGTGTCCAGATCCACAGCAATCTTAACTATCCAATTTCCTGCCAAAGAGACCCAGGGAAAAAAACTAAGGGGAAAAAAGTAATTTTACATTAATACAATGGTAATTTTACATTAGTCCAATATTTCTAAAAATGAATATGTTTATTATATGTATTATGTAATACATTAATATATCAGTTAATTGCCAAAAATTGCATGTACCTAAATAAAAACAAACCACAGTGTTGGAGAATGTTAATTTGTTAGTTCAAGGAAATCCATGTGAAATATTCCCTGCAAGTACATAGTCAAGCGATATTTTAATTTTGTTTAATATAATCCGGGAAATAGGGTTGAATTTTCTTTCTCTGAATAGTTACTGTATCTACTTTGTTACATCTTCTGGGGTGTTAACCCTGGCTGGATGCCAGATGACTACCAAAGCTGCTTTATCATTCCTCCTCCAGAGCTGGATGGGGGGAGAGAACATACAACAAAAGGCTCAAGGGTGGAGATAAGGACAGAGATCTCTTAGCAGTTGCCGTTACAGGTGAAACAGACTCAACTTCGGGAATTCTATTTATTACCAAACAACTCAGAACATTGAGAAAAAAACCCTAAATTTTAAAACATCTTCCCCTACCTCTCTCTTCTTCCCAGGCTCAACTTCACTCCTGGTTTTCTCTACCTCCCCTGCCCCTGCAGGAGTGCAGGGGCACAGGGAATAGGGGTTACAGTTAGTTTATCACATGTTGTCTCTGCTCTCCTTCCTTCTCAAAAGGAGCACTCCTCAGACTCTTCCCTTGTTACAGTGTGGGGTCCCTTCCAGAGGAGGCAGTTCTTCACAAACTTCTCCAACTTAAGTCCTTCCCACAGGCCACAAATCATTAGCTTCTCCAGTGTGGGTCTTTTCCATGGAGTGCAGTCCTTCAGGAACGGAGTGCTCCAGCATAAGTCTCCATAGGGTCACAAGTCCTACCAGTAAACCTGCTCCAGAGGGAGCGCACAGCTCCTGCCACGAGCCTGCTCCAGCATGGGCTCTCCATGGGGTCACAGTCTCCTTTGGGTGCATGCACCTGCTCCAGCATGAGGTCCTCCATGAGCTGCAGTTGGATATCTGCTACGACATTAACCTCCATGGGCTGCAGGGAAATAGCCTGCCTCATCATGCTCTTCATGATCTGCAGGGGAATCTCTGCTCTGGCTCCTGAAGCACCTCCTCCTTCTCCTTCTTCACTGACCTTGGTGTTTGCAGAGTTGTTTCCTTCTCATGCTTCTCTCTGGGGCTGCTGTTGCACAGCAGTTTTTTTCCCCTTCTTAAATACGTTATCCCAGAGGTACCACCACCAATCTCTGATAGGCTCAGACTTGGCCAGTGGCTGGTCTGTCTTGGAATTGGCTGGTGTTGGCTCTGTTGTACATGGGGAAAGCCTCTAGCAGCTTCTCACAGAAGCCATTCCTGTAACCCTCCTACTACTAAAACCTTGACATGCAAACATAATACACATATTTAACGTATTATCTGTTCCGTGTGTCATCATTCAATCAACAGATTTTGTTGCTTAGGAAAGTTCATGACTTTCACACTACTTAAAAAAAAAAAAGATATTAAAACTTTATTCATTCAAATATAGTTGCAGATAAATGTGTCATTTTTGACAAAATGGTCATTATACAAGTATATTTTTCAATAGTTCATGCAAATGTTTTGTACTAGAAAGTATTTGTCATAGAATTTGATGGGTCTGAGTTTTAAAGTACATTTGCTAAATTCCGCCGCAATGTCCATATTTCAGCACTTCTGAAATTCAAGTTTCTCTTTGATGTTTCTGAATATATCATTAAAGGGATACATTTGACATCCTGGCTTGATAATTGTGGTCCATCACAAGTGTTTTAAAAGTTTATATTTCTAATTTTCTATGTATGTTATGTGATTGTATAATTCAGGCATTTAACATGACTCTTTTGAAAGAACCCAGTCTTTGAAAACACTTGACTGGAAAATAAATTGGAAATACAAATTTCTGCTGTCATTATATTTTTTCATGTAATTTGATCTTTTCATCTGATGTCCCTGATCTGTCTAAAATTCTTCCCTCCTGATGAGCTGATGTGCTCTCTTCAAAGCTTACTTTAAAAGTTTATTACTCTCTCTCCTATCTTTGTCTTCTTGCTTCTCTGCATCATATTATCGCCTTGTAGTTTCTTTCAGTTATAAATAATAATGTTTCAGTGTAGCTATATTACTCCAGAAATATAACTAGTTAAGGACGAAGTATATGCTCAATCTGAGTATTTTGCTTCTAAGGTCACTAAGGGTCATTGGGTATTCCCATGTTTACTGTTGTTTTGTCATATAATGGGTAGCCATATAGTCTGGATAATGAAATATTTACATAACAAAATTTCCTTTAACAATGGTCTTCTGGAATTAAAAATAGAGGGAGAAGATGTGGACAAAAAGAAAAGGCATTTTCTAAGATTTTCATTTTCTCTAAAGAGAGGTACCGATATCTACTCAGGGTTGTTGTAATAACCAGCTATGGCTTCTTCTATAAGTCTTAAATGCTGTGGTGTTTTTTTAGTGCCCTTACATGTTAAACACATGCATGTTTTCCTTGGATAGAGCCTTCTTTGATTTGAGAAGCTTCTTTCTTTTCTTTTAATGTTTGGGTTCTTGATGCAGTGTTTTCAGTTGCAGAAAAAAATAGACTTTCTGAAAACAGATTCAGAACAACCTGAGACAGTACCAAAATCAAATAACAATGCAATGCAATGCTATCTTTGTCTCACATTTTTAATTTTGTGGAAGTCAAAGATTTACTGAGGATTCAGACCTTTGCATTTGGAAATTTTGAATTCCCTGATCCTGCTCTTAGTTTACATTGACTTCACGCTTGACTCCTAATGCTCTCAGGAGAAAATTAGACCAGAGTTTGTGAAAGTTGAGTTGCTATGACAAGTAGTCGTTTTCAAATAACCTTGAAGGACATGAAGAGCAGTAAAATGCATTTAATATGGTTCTTAAATAAAAAATATAATTTATGCAGTATATTTAAACTTTTTTTTTTCTTTTTTCTTTTTTCTTTTTTTTTTATTATTATGTAGGATATTATATAGGCACTATTTTAAGTCACTGATTTCAGGGTTTTTTTATGCCTCAAGAATGGAACCAGACATGGTTATTTGCAAATGAGAGGAAAAGATGCTAAAGAAGTCACACAAAGAAATTTTTCTAAGATCTGAATGTTAACTCCAGGATCTTCTCTTCAAAAACAGTTCTTCTATCTTCCAAACATGTGGCAGGCTGTTAAATACCAATGTAGAAAGACAAATGCTGTGTGCAATGTTTGCCACTATGCATGCTCTGATCTTTCACAGGGTGAGGAAAACCATTTCCAGTGGGGAATAAATGCTGAACTCAGCTCTGAAGTCACTTATACAGGTAATTCTTAGAAGTATAGGTAATTCTTAAAAATAGGTAATATAGGTAATCCTTAAGAATGATATTTTCTGAAATTAAACTTAAAAAATAGTCACATATGTTTGGAGAAGAGAAGGCTTATTGGGACAGAAGAACAGTTATGTAAAAAAAACATGTTATGTGTTTGGCCTATTCCACACAGAGGACTGAATTTATTTATAGCACTGGGATTAAAGGTTATCTATCTGGTTGCACTGAATTCTTAGGCACCCTGGGACTATTAAAACTAAATTTAGCAATATATAATTTCTTTCTGAAAGTAGCTTCATTTAAAATATCTTCCTTTTATTTTTCTTAAGTTTTCTTAGGAACCATCAGTATGAATTATGTATCAATAATACGCAAAACAATAGCCATCAAAGCAAACATTGAAAAGTTCGTATTTACATAAATGTTTTCTTAAAAATATCTTTCTCAGTGTGAATTTTGGTTTAAGCTTTCACAGTTGTGTGGAAATGTGACAATCCTTCTTCCTGCAAAATTTATTGAAGTGTCCAGAACTATTAAAGAAAACACCCCAGATAGTTTCTGTTGGTTTTGCACCATTTGGTGCAACTTTGGAGCCAGAAGCCAGCCCCAACATAAGGAGGATGTGGTCCCGTTGGAACAAGTCCAGAGAAAGGCCATGAAAATAATCAGAGGACTGTAACACCTCTCTTGTGAATATAGGTTCAGAGAGCTGGGGTTGTTCAGACTGGAGAAGAGAAGGCTCCAGGGAGACCTTATTGCAGCCTTTCAGTCCCTGAGGGGGCCTGTAGGAAATATGGGGGTAAACATTTTAGCAGGGCTTGTTTTGATAAGATAAGGAGTAGTGGTTTTAACCTAAAAGAGGATAGATTTAGACCAGATACAAGGAAGGCATTTTTACTGTGATGAGGGTGATAAAACACTGGAGGAGGTTGCCCGGAGAGGTGGCAGATGCTCCATCCCTGGAAACTTTCAAGGTCAGGTGGACAGGGCGCTGAGCACCCTGATCTAGTCAAAGATGTCCCTACTCATTGCATGGGGGTTAGACTATCTGGCTTTTAAAGACCCCTTCCAACCCAAACTATTCTATAATTCTATTTTAACTGCAGTAATAGAAGCCATTAATAATTGTCTTCTGCATGAATAAGATAGCAAATTATTATACTAGCATAGCTTGAACCTCTAGTTGTTAGACATTTGTAAATAATTTGCAAAGAAATTTCAAACCAATGTAAGTTCACCTGACTTATTAATACAAATTAGTACTTCATCTAGCTAGAATAATTCTATGCTTAATCAATCTTGGTGGCAAAGTAATGTAGCAAGAGATAGTGTTTACGTAGTATATGTAGTATACTAGTATACTAGTATTTATGTAGTATATGGTTTTACCACAACTTCACATTATTTAGAACTGTTTGAGTTGTATTTTTAAGGAATATTATCACCTTGTTTATATTAGTGTCTGATATTTATCATAATAAAATCTCTGGCATTAAATTACTTTTTCTGGGTTCCATGAAATTAAAAATCAACTAGCCTGAGTTCAGTCCATTCAAAGCGTTCTCTTTTTTTCTCTCCAGGGAAAAAGACACTGAAGTTTCCCAAATAATTCTATAATTCTCAAACTCAGTGGGCTTTTGCTGAAAAGTAAAATAAATCGCTTGAGCAGTTTTGCATTTCAGTATACGTTGCACAGCACTGAAAGAAAATGCTGCCTCAGAAAAGCTACACAACTTTTTGTAGAACAACTAAGGAAGACTCAGCTTGGGCTTCTCTTTGCAACTTTCACTTTAGCCATGTTTTCTTTATGTAACTTTTTCCTGTACTGAGGCATGTAAATCCCCCTTTCCTCTTCATCATTGACCGAACAGGACAACATCTTTGTGAACATCCCATATCTCTTGATATAACCCTTTGCTTTCTATGGCAAAATCTTTCACTGCCTCCAGTAGCCATTCTTGTAGCGAAACGATGGAAATATGTGATCTACTGGTGAAATGGGTCAAATCTTTTAATTGTTGTGAGAAGTATCATGCTGAATATAAGTTGCATTTTTCTTAGTGAAATGATGGAAGAGTTAGTATAGGAAACCTTTATTCAGTGTTTATAAGAGTCGTAAACTGTAGCTCTTGAAACTTAAAAATTGGCAGGTGTGTGCCGATTATCTTTTAGAGCATAATACTGAATTATGTGGAAAACATAGTGCCTACAGTGTTTGATTCCTCATTGTATAGGAAGGGATGTCAAAGAAGAGTCAAATCAAGTAAAAAATGTGAATCAGCATTTCTTAATTTTCTCATGCATGGCTTTAAAGACTTAGGGTATTTTTATGCACTGAGTGTATAGATGAATGTCTTCAGGTAATAATTAATTCAGACCAATTTTGTGAGTACTTAAGCATTGAATATATCCCAAAAGTGCTATCAATCAGTTAAACTTTAATTTTATGTATTTTCTAGGAACAAGATAACAGTGTTTTGTCTCTTTCTTTACAAAATTATTTAGAAGAAAGGAAACAGAAGAAAAATAGTGGAATTAATTTTAAACAGCAAGTAGACAAAATGCTTTATAAAAGTGTGTTCTTTATTCTATTATTTAGGAAAACATAAAGGAATAGACAACATCTACCCCCTAAAAAAAAAAAAAAAAGAAAAAAAAAAGAAGAAAGTAGCCTTTTTTTTTCTTGATTTCAGAATAATTAAAAAGAGTGAGTTCCAAAGTATGTCAGTTATTTCAAATGGAAATGTCATATACATTACTATTTATTAATTTGTCTGTGTTTAATATTAATGCATTTGATTTTTCAAGAAAATTCTACTGACTAACATCTTTAATTTTTTTTGTAAGATAAATTCTTTTGGGGCTGTGTTGGTATTTCCAAGGTAGCTGGAAGTCATGCCCCTTTTTTTTAAAGTTGAGTTGATCTAAGTGGATAAGGCCTTCATTTTTCTCTATTTATGAGCTCCTTTCCACACTGAAATAGGTGGTCTACATTACTGGACTACAATAGAAATTTCAGTTTTCAAAGCACTGCAGACTTCAACAAAGGGTCCAGAAGCAGTGTCCTGAGGTATAAAAAGTGGAAAGTTATATATTTTATTGATAAATAAAAGGCACTTATACTAAAAGTTTTTACAAGGTTTTTGTTAAAATTCTTCCACTTGATAGCTACAATATAACTATAATATAATAATAACTAGAACAATGATGAAATCATGTTTAATGCTTTTTGTTGAATTACACGAAACTTCATTACATGCTTCATAAGATGATATCTAGATAAGGTCAAACCGTCCAATAGCAAATTACTACTTTTACCTATTGCTAATGGAAACTTTAATTTTTTCCTTTTTTTTTTTCTGGAGATAATTTTGCTAGAGCTTATTTTTCTATTTATGATTTTATCTTTTTCCAGTGAAGACTGCTGACCACATTTAATGCTAACATTAAAGCGAATGCAAATTAAAATATCCCTATAATTCAAACTTAAACTTTGTTTAAAATTTAATGTGAGTTCAATTGTAGAAGCTAGTACAACAGCAATAATTCTTGGCAGCTAAAATTAGGACAGAAGTACTACTGTATTCAAAATTCACACTTCAAAGCAGATAGTCTTGAAGTGGGGATAACTTTAACATTATTCTAAAGTCATTACACAATGAAATCTGAGATTATTTTTATATTATATTCTTATATATTATTATTATAGCATACATACAAATTTATTGGCAATAATTGGAAAATGAAACTTGGATTTGGTTTCATCGCATGGAGAGTAATTTCAAAAGACAGGTTATTTCTGTGGCATCATTCAGTGACTGATAACACTACCACCAAGATACCATACGTTCTGGAGAAAATGTCATAATTTATTCTTCCTGACAGCGTCAGTTTTAGAAAAAGGAATTTTAAAAAACTGACTTTCTAAAAATTCACTGTACGCATTCTAAGAAACATACTGCTTTATATTGTGCACTACCTGGAACTTCATGAGCATTCTCTCTTTTCTCGGACTCCTATACACATTTTTGTATTTAAACTCAATATTTGCATCTTGTAAAGACATTTGAAAGTTAGTCAACAGAATCAATTTCTTGTAGTGACATAATAGTCAAAAGATATCCATCATTCTGGAATTTTGTGAAGGTGAGTTTGCATTTTTATGTATTATATTTCCAATTCATAATGGTAGAAAAATTATTGGACATAATTGCTCTTCAGTCTACTGAAGTTTATCCATTTTGATATATAATTTCCTTCTAATTGATTCCATTGTGCCACTTCTCTCAAAAAACTTGCCCTTTAGACTAATCAAAAAAATGTTACTGAACTGTGTTTTGAAGTGCTTCTTGATGTTTACTCTATTTGTGGTTTTTTTTTTTTAAATTTCATATTTGTATTCTGTTCAGTATCAGACTTCTCTACTGATTTAAAACTGCACTGTTTAATATTTTTTTGTTTAAAATTTTTGTATATCTGTAGTTCTGTTGCAATCAACTTACAGTTTTAAGTAGTATGCAGATTAGACTTTTATGCTTATTAGTGTTCTACTAGTTAGATTAAAAATTACCTTGCATGATCAGAATTTTTTATTATTGCTTTTTAAATAACTATTCTGCTTATCTCTTTTAAAAATGTTTCTGATTATGAGTAAACAGTAGGACTAAACAGTTTACAGTCAGGATTTTTGATATTGTCTTGCTTGTGATCAGAACACAAGTTTGGGAGAAGAAAAGGGAGAAAATAACCAAGAGCATTCTGTCCCTCTAGGGAAAAAAAGGCTGCTTGATGTTTTATAGAAATCATAAAACATTTAATAGTGTCTTAGCAATCTTTTATGCCAAGATGGTTTATGGAATCTATAATCTCTGCTAAGGCTGATTCTTCAGAATTATACGCATCATGATTGCTTTGTTTTGTTTTTATGAAACAATGTTTGATATAGTAAGTTTCAAAACACTTTGGCAAAGTATGCAGACAGGCTGAACATTTCAACAGGTAATATATAATCTGAAGGAATTTAGATTTGTAACAAATGGACAACATATACAGTGTTTGAAATGCTCTTACCACTTCTTGGATTTGGTTGCAATTTTCTGTTTGGTTGGTTAGTTGGATTTTTACTGTATGCAGCTATTATCTTTGTACCCCAGCCTAAAAGTGTCATGGTTTCCTATGGTGACTTGTAACCTATCGACCAAAAGCATATCCAACCTCTCTTCAGCTGCTGTTGCTATCTACAGTTTTTAGAAAACCTGAGCATTGGAAGACAGTACAAACTAGCACAGGTCATGGATGAAATAGTTTCTGATGGACTGGAATATGGACTATTTAATACAATTATAAATACATTCTCATAAGTTTTTAATGTACTAAACCTCAAATTGCTGAAATTCTTACAATCTTCAATCTAAATAATATTCATATGGTGTTGGCCACCTTGGCTGCCATCACTGTTACCCTTTCCCTGGATTTGTCATGGAAAATGTGAATGCTTTTATGCTGCAATATTCTAACTTTGTAGAAATCAAGCAATGATTCACTATGTGATAAGATCACAGGGCACAAATAGTTTTTGATAAAAAAGATGCACATTCTATAATCTGATACTCAATAGTTAGTGTCAGTTCCATATGTGTTTTTGGGGATCCTTCATGAGGAAGGAAGGAACATCATATAGCTTTTGTGAGTGAATTTCATGTTCAGCAATTACACTGAAAATTATTCGTTCTGTGTCTCCCTAGGAAGCTACATTATGGATAGAAATTATTAGTGACTGCTGGTTGATTATTATTTTTTTTTGATTCACATAAGGACTACCTTGAGAGGGTAAAGCATTAAGAACAAGTAGATGAAAACATTTTGGTAGCTAATAAGTTATCAATCATTTTATAGTATATTGATCATGTTAATCACAGTGACGTGTGAATTTTTAAGGAAAAACTGTCTGCTGCAGCTAAAAGCCTCCAGCATCAGTATATTTCATTTTTAGCTAATGTCTGTCTTGCAGCAGCTGCAGAAATGCTTATTGTGATGATGACTTTTGGTATATAGATGTTTGTAACACAACTACTGGATGCTGAGATTTTTGACCAGCTCCATATCACTCATTAAATAGCCTTCAGATTATAATGATTTGCAATTTCTACCTATCAGTACTGGACGCTAATGGATGGTTCAGATATTGATCGAGCAAGACAATGAGTACTGAAGGCACTGGGTTCTTTCTGCTGAATCCCTTCTACTCTGATTGGGTCATTGATCAATACTATTCTGAACACAGGCCACTGGAATCAGTGTTTCATTCCTTAAATCTTCAATTAATTTCAAAACTTTTATGATACAATATGAAAGTCATGAGCATATGTAATCTTTTGGTACAATGGGACTGACTTCAGTCTCAGTTTTTCTTAATCTTGTGAAGATAAGTTTGCCTGAGTGGGACAGAATTAGATAATTTTTCTTATTTGAACAAAATGAAAATTATAATTTTTAAATATTGATTAAAATGAGAAGTTATTAGAGAATGAGGTGGATACCTATTCTAAATAAGTGGGAACATTCCCCTCACCCCTTCTTGTTTCCATTGGCTATCTGAAATTCAGATAACATAGTGCTAACAATAGGGAAAGTGATAAATGCTAGATTTCCGATCAAGTATTTTTTTTTTATGTACGTTTATCATGAAGTTGGCACTTCAAATTGAAATTTAATGAAGTATATGTGTAATTGATACTAAATACATATTTTATGGCACTGATACCACAAATAATATATAAACTGGAAACAGTGATTTCACCTCAGAAAACAGGAAAACATTGTAAAAAGTTTGCAGTGATACATTATTTTCTGTTGCAGTAACGAAAGGTACTGCAAGTAATTCCTTAGCAATTTTCTCCTGTATATATGTTTTTTCTATGGACAACAAACAGAAATATCTGATTCCTTAATGGACTGATTTTTGCAAAACATTGTAATTATTCTTTGCTGATGTCTTCCTACCACATGGAGAGTCGAAAAGATGGCAGAGGTCAATCTCCCTCATCCTTACTTCTATTAAGAGTGTGACAGCTGAGGGAAAAATAAACTGACAGCAACTGTTGTTGCATCAATAATTGAATAACTCAATTTGGCAATTATAAGTGAGGTTTGGTATACTGTCATTTTATTGCTGTGTCCCTAAATGCTATCATAGATTTGTCCCCTGACAGCCTGCTATTTATGTCTCTTTCAAGGCAACAGTTTCTGTACTTGGCTGATTATTTTTAATTTACTGACCTAGTTCTCCTTCAGTTAATACTACAGAGACACTATTTATGGCCCATAGTTGACTATTATTAGGGTTATTGACTATTATTAGGATTACATATGCATTTTTCTTTTTAATTTTCAACCTGTAAAATAGTATATAATCACTTTTACATGGTTCCAGAACACCCGTGTAGTTTGAAAAAGTAATTTCACTACTGATTTGCATAACTTGAGATTCTTTCTTGAAGTTTCATTTGTCTGTTTTGTCTACTAGCATTTTCTGCAACTTCTGCTTCAGAGAAGTTTTGAGAACCTGCTATACTTCTGTGGCAGCAAACCCCTCTGTTACTAAATATATAAGTATGATAAAACAGTTAAAGCGGATCAGCAGCAAAAATTTGTTCTCCATTTGAGCTTAAAGACCTTTGCAAAGAGCAGAACAAACTTCTACCTGTACATTCAGATAAAACCTGCCCTATATATGCTTTCATTAAAGATGCATTGTTTATATACCTTTTCTGTACTTTTAGAACCTGTGTCAAAAGTTACTGGAATTCCATTTCTAAAAAGCTAATTATCTTTTTTTCAGATTTGTACAGGGCATGGTAATTCAATAACTACCAGGAATACTTCTAAAATAAACTAAAGCTCTAAGATTATGTGAGAGGAGATAGGTTTCAGGAACATTTCGCCATTGTGTCTGTAGTTTGTGGACTAATAGTTTCCCAACACAAGACTGTAGAGAGACAGGTTCTTTCATCAGACTCCAACTGGCATGACTGGAAATGGCACAAAACTTCTCAGCCGTCTGCTTCTTTTTTCAATTACATCATCTGATCTAACAAAAGCTACTACCTCTCCCGGTAAACCTTGTCTTACATGTGGTGCTAGACCAATGCTACCCTACTTTTACTGCAACGTAATCTGTAACACTGCTAATATATGGAGCCAAGCCTTTCCTAGATATTTTTCATTTCTCTTTGTGTTTGCTACAAATAATACTTCACAGCTGAGCAGTATTTTATTCTTGTTTCTGTCGGTGGATATTAGATGGAGGAATCTCATTCACTCCTCTAATCTTTTACTGTAAGTAGGAAAAGGTTAAGGTGGTGAGGATCATATTTTTAGTTCTCTGGTGTACGTTTTGACTTGTATTTTTATATTTAGAATGTACTGCCTCAGGTGTATCTAGTTTCATTGTATGCATTGTTGCCTCTGTTGTAATAGAAAGAACAAAGAGACTGATTTTCCATTAGCTACCAGTGATCTCACACCTATGCTTTAGCCAGATTATTACACTAATTTGTGCCTTTTGTGCCAGGATTCTGTAATATGCACTATATATAACCAACCTGCTATATGACACCATTTAGCAGTTTACCCTCTGAAAATACGTCACTATTAAGAAATATTTTTCTTATCATCTGCTTTTTAACACTTATGCTCAATCCTTGGTTTGTTAGAGTATATCTGTAACATTTAGTGGCATCAAAAAACTTTCTTGAGGTAGATACTGGGCATTAAAGAATAATTAGGTCATTAATCCTTCATTCTTTTAGCATTAGAAAGAATTAAAAAACAGTTGGGGTATATTCAGAATTACCAACCTTTCATTCAGATGGAATAAAACCACTGAGAAATAATACTTTTAATTAAAAGAGAAAAATAGCCATTTTTTGCTAATCTCCTTCCTGATTAAAATTTTATGTGTGAACTTTCATTCAATTTCTTAGTGAGAAGAAAAAAGCCTCATACTAAGTACTGTGTTGGAATTATTTAATTCTCTGTAACACGGGAAAAATATTGACAAGCAAACATTTCAGGGAATCATGGGACCACAGAATTACCAGAGTTGGAAAGGACCTCTAGAGATCATGCTAAAGCAGGATTGCCTAGAGCACATTACTCAGAACTGCATCCAGGTGGGTCTTGAAAATGTCCAGAGGGGGAATCTGCAACCTCCCTGGGCAGCCTGTTCAAGTGCTCCATCNGGTGGAAGGATATTTTTCCCCCTCTAATACTAGGTGCCATGTCATAATAGTTAACTATTATTGCATTTTTAAAAATCTTTTTGTTTTTTGCTGTTCAGGAGGGCCCCTTGAACTCCTTGTTAAGTGTTAAATGAGAGACATCAAAGTTAGGTGTGACTAGCTTGGTCACATGTTTGGATATGTTAGTCAGGGGGCTTTGTGGAGATTAATACTGGGGGAAAAAATATATATATTCAAAATGTCTTGACATACAGTCAGTTGTTTGTGTTTCTATGAAGATGGAGGCCTTAATATATTATGATATTTGTGACCAAACTCTTAGCTGCTAGTTCAATGGCAGTTTCTCATTACTGTGTTTTCTGTTCTTCCACAAAGATTTTCAAATGTAATGTGGTTTCTACAAAACATGAAGATTTTTATTTCCTCACACTTCTGGTATTTTTACTGTACTACAGGTGATGCTTTGATGCATGACTTGGTAATAATGAACAGGGAAGGGAAGGAACCTAAAATCACCAACTAGTCCAGCTACCTGATCACTTCAGGGATGACCAAAAGTTAAAGCAAATTATAAATGGAATTTTCCAAATGCCTCTTAAACACTGATGGGCTTGGGGCATCAACCGCTTCTCTAGGAAGCCTGTTCAAGTGTTTGGCCACTCTCTCAGTAGATAAATGCTTCGTAATATCCAGGCTAAACCTCCCCTCATGCAGTTTTGAACTATTCCCACACGTCCTATCACTGAATACCAGGGAGAAGAGTTCAGAATCTCCTTCTCTGTTGCTCCTCCTCATAAAGCTGTAGAGAGCAATGAGGTTACCTCTCAGGCTCCTGTTCTCCAAACTAGACAAGCTCAAAGTCCTTAGCTACTCCTCACGGGACATTCCTTCCAGCCCTTTCACCATCTTTGTTGCCCTCCTCTGAACATTTTGAAGGACCTGCACATCTTTCTTAAACTTTGGGGGTCAGAACTGCACACAGTACTCAAAGGGAGGCCACACCAAAGCTGAATAGAGTAGAATAATCACTTGTTTTTGACTGACTAGTTACACTGTGTTTGATGCACCCCAGGATGCAGCTTGCCCTCTTGGCTGCCAGGGCACACTGCTGGCTCATATTGAGCCTGCTGTCAACCTGCATCCCCAGATCCCTTTCTGCAGGGGTACGCTCCAACCACTCTTCTCCCAGCTTATACTTCTACCTCATTGTTACTCCATCCTAAGTGCGGAATCTGGTATTTGGACTTGCAAAATTTCATCCCACTGATGATTGCCCAATGCTCCACTAGAAGCTTCCTGTCCCTCAAGAGAGTCAACACCATCTCCCAATTTGGTATCAGCAGCAAACTTGCTAATGGTGCATTCAACTCCTGTATTGAAATAATTGGTAAATATATAAAACAGAACTGGCCCTAGCACTGAACCCTGAGGAGCACCACTGGTGACTGGTCACTGGCCAGATATAACCCCTTTCACTACAATCCTTTGAGCTCTGACCTTCAACTAGCTCTTCACTCAGCAAGCGTTATGTCACAGCACTAGTTGGTCCTCCAGACCATGACATTTGCTTTAGTAAAATATTATGCTTCATTTTACTTTGTCCTTCCAAATGAATAATGCTAAATGCTATCTATTACTCATTTATATTGTGGAAGTGAAGGTGTTTTGTCAGTCCTCTCCTTTTGTACATATGAATGACCTCTCCAAAAAGACATTTTCTTAAAAGATTGAGTTGCAACAGTAGTTTGCTGACTGCATACATAATATGAACGCAGCATTAGACAGTTAATGTTTCTGAAGTACAGATTATATGGCAAGAACATCACTAGGCACAAAGGTCTTCATTCTTTGTGTTGAGCTTCTTGATTCACCTAGTAGTATTTTGATGCATGTAGCAGTAGGTAACTAAGTCCCCAATTCAGTGAGAACCTGTATTCTGTAGCAGGACTGGTCTGGACATTTTAGCTGTCAGTGGCCTGTTAACTACTGAATTACTAGTCTTAAATATGTTTTCACTATTTCTGGAGCCTGACACTATTATTTCTATCTCCTTTTCACAGAGTTTGTGTTTCAGTATGATATTAAGTCTAGATTACATTTCCTATTTGTCTATCAGGCTTGGAATCCTGTTTATGTATGGTGGGGCAGTGGATGGGTTTGCTTTGCTACCATGGTGGGAGTTTTTTGTGTTTTATCTATCACACTGGAATAATACCCAGAAGTTTCCAGGAAACTGAGCCTATTGCACAGTATTTTTAGTAGTTTCAGACTTTCTTTTTGCTGAAGTTAGGAAGGAATGTCAAAATCTTAACTTTGACAGCTGAAACTATACAGTATGTTGTGCACTCCAAAGTCAAACATTCTCTCTAGGGCTACTCAGTGGCTTCTACTGAGACTCATTTTGTTCTGGCCTCCAATTGCTTTCTAGCACTGAACAGATTTGTGAACAGTCATGGCTAACTCATTAGCTGAAGTGAAACAACGGCAACCCTGAGGCAGTCCAACAATACACGCAGGGTGACCGTTGAACTGGACTTTATTTATTTATCTACATATCAGTCAAGAGCTTGTATATGACTTGACCCAGAGCTGACTTCAGTATGTGATTGGCTCAAGTCATGGACTTGTGAAGCCCCAGGGCTCCTACTTCAGCAGCAATTGAATAGGTAGAAGAGTCAGGGATGGGAATTGGGAAGTAAGTGGCAGAGTTTGGGGCAGAAATCTAATAGGCACTGTTGTCTCAAAACTGTGTTTGTTCTGTCAGAAGGTAGTTAAAGTGACAAACTTATTTACAGGGTAGAAGGATTTACAGGGAGAAAAATGTTTCATGAGAGGATTCCCAGCCAACGGTGCTGATTTATTAAGGTCAGGCAAAATTTGAACTGAACAATATTTTATTTTTCTGTTTTCTGCAGTAAAATATTCCCATTTGAAGAGAAATCTGTGACACTCTAGGGAACACCATTATTCTGCTTCTCTACAACCTCTTGTGAGAGACATCATAAGACTGTTGGTTGTGATGATCTTAAACAATTTTGGAATGCTTTTCTGTTTGTTCACCATCCTCCTCTTGTTCATTTCCTTAGCCACTACTTGTAAATTCCTACTATCTCATCACATATGAAGATTCATACCTATTATTTTTCAGTGCCAGATGTCTGGGATTCTTTGCAACAGCTAAAGTCTGTTGGCCACAGGAGGTGTAAATCTGATTAACTTCACACGGGTGTTGGTAGCAAGATCCCTGTTTATTTGAGTATGATTTCTGCTAATAGTAAGCTGGCTAAGGTCTTACAGAGTAATCTTATGATTACTTCTTGAAGTCCTGTTACAGGGTCACAGTTTATAGTCCTCAGACTCAAGCCAGTATGAGGAAGATACAAACAAAAGATAGGGTATAAATTTTAAAAATATTGTTAATCTCTAGCAATTAAATAAACTTTTATTTAGAGAGAAATTATTGCCAACTGCTAATTTCATTTTCAGACTATAATAGGAAATGTATTTGATACAATCCGTTAAGTTGACTTATTTAAAGAAAAATAGGCCATATATGTTTTCTTTCTGGACAAATTTTTTCAGTCAATTTCCATTCACATCTGTTACAAAGTGGATCTTTTCTTTGCTTGTATAGTGCTTGACTTGTAAGTTTCCTTGTTTTTTTCTACTGCTTATAGGTTATGCTTTTCAATAGATCTGTATTATTCTTCTTGCTTCTTGTATGCAGAAAGCTGTGAAGTATAGTGACAAACCGTTAAAATACTGAAAGACAAATTTTTAGTTGTTTTTCTGTAAGCATACCATCTGAATTAGCCAATGCTCTAATATCTTTAAAAGGATTAAAAGTGTTGTTTTCTACACAACTTGTACTCCCATGCGCAATGGAATATGTTGTTTTCAACTTTTTGGCTTCTTACCACCATAAAAATGTAGGAGTTTTATAAAAAGATGTGTTACACACATAGGATCTGTCACACTAGTGTGTTACTCTACAGTTTTTCCCTATCAAAATCATTGCTAGTGCAGCACGTAAAATTTAAATACGAAATGAAACCACCTTCTTTTGATGCAGTTATAGACTGTGCACACTATCAAATATGAACTATCTGAAATAGCTTCATTATTTACTATCTAGCCGCTAAGCTTGTATAATATCTATGTTCATGCTTACTTAACTCATCCACAAAATGTGAAAATTCTATGACTTCTGTTATGCGTATGTGAGAAATTTGTATTTTAAGTAATCTAAAATAAATGAATGTTACAATGACAAAAAAGCTCAAGAAGATTCTATTATCAGGAGTGGATTTAAGCATCTATTGGACATCTTTCAGTATAAATGCAATAATACAAATATGAATATGGCATATGCGTCAATATTTGCAAAATTCAGGCTCAATACTAAAAAAAGCATTTATATCCTCAAGTCCAGTTGGAGGACAGCAGTTGTATACCTTATCCTTTTATCTCTATGCCATCTCTTCGTTTTAGTCAACTCATTTGCTAGTATAAGACAAGTGCATGGAAGGACATCCTGGATATTCAGAGAAGGATCTCTGATTTTCATCATGCTATTTTCTTATTCAGTTCAGAAAGGAGCTCAACTTGATAATTTGATGTTTACATGTTATTGCACTGAACACATTCTTTTCCCAAGTAAAAAACTTTCATGGTAGTATTTGTCCCTACGAACATCATTGTCAGTTTCCCTGTATGGGATATATTAACGTGATCATTTTAGTCCTATTTTTCACACTCTTCCAGTTTGTTATGAAAAGACCTAATTGACTACTGGAAATGCAATTGGATAAAAAAAGTTGCATCATGTGATGAGTTGCAGAAGAGTTGCAGTAGATTTAATAAGTGCAATAAATGTGTGTTTACCAAATAAACCATGAATTCAGCTAATAAAATGTTTTGCTTATACTAAGGTATTTTGGAAGGAAATGCTTAATTTGAGAAAATTTAGGTAGAATTCTTTCTCAAAGCTTTCTTAAGGCTACTTGTATTTTGCAGTTACATTTATTTCTTTTCTTTCAGTAAATTTTAAACACTCTTTGTGTATTTCCATAATTCATGAAATTATCTGTAATTGTGTAATTAGTATAAGTACATGCAATCACATTTATAAGACATAATTACAAAGTGCAATACAATAATTGTGATGGGTAATGTCATAAAGGAATATCTGTTAAACTTCCTAAATGTATAGTCTGTGAATATTCAGAAGTTAACGTTCAAAGCTGAATATCAAACTTGTTTGAATATCAAGAACAGATAGGGAAATTCTACAGGAATAACTGGAGCTGGTCAAGAATATGGTGACAAAATGATTAAAAGCTGAAAACTTTCATAGAAACACATCAGTTTTCCAAACTGAGGATGAGCTTTCATTGTTTGACTGGGATTCCAGAGCATCTGCAATTGAAAACTGAGTGTGCATTTGGAACTTATTACTAAGGTTAGTTTACAATCTGGGTACTTTGAAACTAAAGTCTGGCTTCTCACTTGGACATCTGAGAATGTATATGGCAGCCCCATACTCTCCAGGTTTCTAAAGCAGACATTATAGATTACCTAAGGCCCTGGTAGGTACTTTTATCTCAGAGTGAGAATTGAGGAGCTCATGCCCTGTGCAGCAGCTGGAGGGAGATTTTCCTCCTCCCCTACTCAGCGCTGATGAGGCCATACCTGGTGCGCTGTGTCCGGTTCTGAGCTCTCTGGTACAAGAGAGACATGGACATAGTGTCTATAATCCAACTAAGGACCACTGGGATGATCTAGTGACTTGAACTCATCTCCTGTGAGAAAAGACCAAAAGAGCTGGGACTGTTCAGCCTGGAGAAAAGAAGGCTCAGGGAGGAACTTATCAGTGTATATAAATACCTCAAGGAAAGGTACAAAGAGGACACAGCCAGGCTCCTTTCAGTGGTGCTCAATGGCAAGAGACATAGGGTACAAACTAAATCATGGGAGTTTCCATCTGAACATCACGAAACACTGTGAGGGTGACTGGACATTGGGACAGATTGCCCAAGTATATTGTGGAGTCTCCCATCTTAGGGGAAAACATCTAGACATGGTCCTGGGCAACTGGCTGTTGGTGGTCCTGCTTCAACTGGGGGCTTTAACCGGAAGACCTCCAGAAATCCCTTCCAACTTCAATCATTCTGTGGTTCTGTGAAAAACCCATAACCACAAGGGGTAAATGAGTAACTACAAAGGCCAGGTTTTCTCTTCAGCAATAATTTATATAACTGTGTTTCTTACCTGAAAGAAAATAAATGGCAACGTGATTTGTATTTTACTGATTTTGATGACTGCACCAACATCCAAACAGATTATGCCAAAGTTTTGACATATAAAGTGACTATGCCAGCTTTGTATGCCCTTTGCGAACTTCACTTAAAAAAGCTGAAGAAAGTTATCTGCAAATGGCATATTTCCATGTAATTAGATTCTCTTTTATTTGCTTAACAGCACTGTGATATTAATGCAAGTTCTGTACTTGTTCAATACATAAATTACTTTTATTATGCTTGCTTTTTAAAAAGTTATTTATAGTCTGATTTACATTTTTCACATTAGACACTAACTTCGTATTCCATACTGTGTTAGATGACAGAGCTGAAACAAATTATATGTATTTGACTTCTGCTTTGCTTGACAATAATAAGCAGTGTTCAGTTAGATGCAGCTTAGGCATCAGGGGTATATTACTCTAATAGTATTACTCTGTCAGAAGAGGAGAATGATTTGCTTAGAACTGAAAACATATTTAACATTAGTACATCCCCTTAGTCTTAAAATAAGAACTAGGGCCATTTGACAGTTATTATTGAGTATATAATTTGCTAGGCACTCTTATTTTGCAAAGCATATGCATTGTAAAAGACACGTATGATCAAAAACATACATTCCTTAAAGAATTTATTAGACTCCTGCTTTCTTTTTTTTACATAAGATACTGTTTCTAAGCAGGAAGAATTAATAATATTTTCTGAATTAATGGTCATTTAGAGAAAGAATAGCATTGCACTAACTCGTTCTTTGTGTCTATAGAAGCCACAGGTGAATGTCATTCCATGTGGTAATCAGATTCCCTCCAACACCAGTAAAATATACTTGAATATAAACATAGGAAAGGAAGATAATTTTAATACAAAATTTATTCACTGAATTTCCCCATACCATGATCCATTTGACTGTGATCCTGCAATTAACGGAAAACCTTTTATCTAACTATGTTTGCTAATCATTTGTTTGCATCATAACTATATTATACAAATTCTGTGCTTTGGGAACATTTTTCATTCTTCCTTGGTATATAATATAACTTCAAGAGGAAGGAAGGTGGTAGAGCACTCATCATTGTCTGAAACACTGAAAATTTGGCATAGCTATATCATGTAACTCTCCTAGGTGCTCAGCTGATGAAAACTGATAATTCTCATGGCGCGTATAAGAATCACCAGGCGGACTGTCGAGAAGGAATGTTCCCCCAGTTCAAACTGTTAGTTGCAGTGTCTCGTCTTTTTGGCTTACTTTCCCCACTCCCACCATCTCCCTGTAGTTTCTTAGCCTTATCTATTAATTTAAGTGAAAAATCCAGGCCCTTCCTGATGCATTCAGAATTGTTGCACTATGTTCCTTACAGTAGGTCTGCAGGATATTCATACAGTATAAAGAAAAATTCTATGATGTGTGCTAAACAGGGTTCTTCAGTTGCTTGAGGTATCATGCAGACAAAGAACAGAAATTCCTCAGAACCGAATTAATAAATAATGCCAACTGTTACTTCTGTATCGACTCCCTGTTATGAAAGCATATTGCTTCATTAAAAAATGCTTTAGGGAAAATAATAAATAAAATACCGAGACTTGATTAACAAAAAAGCCAACATAGAGTCAGCATTTGCATTCTAGAAACGTATTTTTAAAAAAGTCTTTGTATGCGTCTTTGTTGTAAAGCTGAAGTTACACCAACCTTCAGCACAAGTGAGTCACTGAGGCTTCCTCACTTCCCTTGGAAGCATATATCTATATATTAGAAATTTATAGAAATATATAATTTTTTTATTTTCTTGTCTTGAAGGGCAGTTCAGCTTTGTAAAATAATTATAGTCCTTAGAACATTCAGATTAATGTGTTAATCACGTAGTGATTTCTGTATTCATCAGTTTTCCATATGCAGTTCCACTTCATGATATATTACTTCAGTGGCAGCTTGACTTTTTTAACCAGAAAGTTTCAATAAGTTAAGAAGTCAAATAACACCTAAGGTTGAGTGGGGCTAAACTTCTGTAATTTTCGCCTCTGAGTTGTTTGTTTAACTAAAGAATTAGCTCTGGGATTCATTATTATACACACTTTAGCTCTGGGTGAAGCTTCAAAAGTTGTCTCTAACTGCAAATAAAGCTTAGAAAATGCGTGGTAGAAGGTTTGGAAAGTAATTAGAGGATCATTCTCAGTTGGTTTGGTAGGGAAAAAACCCCAATAATTAATTATTTACGTTCATTGAGATATATTCATTATTATCATTTGAGGATCTAGTCTTTAGACCTAGCCCTGGCTGATCAGAATTAATGGGCTGCAGCTTCCATAGCAGACCTCAAAAAAACAAGTACACAATAGTTTTCACAAAAAGGAAAAATGAGAACTGAAATCTGTATAGTTTGAAAGCACATACTTTTGTTTCAAGAACGGCATAGTGATTCTATCGTAGTTATGTAAGCCAGGATGCTGTTGGCTTTCTTGTCTTCCGAGGCACACTAACAGCTCATATTCAGCCAGATGTTGACCGACATCCCCATGTCCTTTTCCTCTGGGCAGCTTTCCAGCCACTCTCCCCCAATCCTGTAGTGTTGTGTTGGGTTGTTGTGTGACCCAGGGGCAGGACCCAGCACTTGGCCCTGTTGATTCTCATATAGTCAGCCTCGGATCATCAATCCAATCTGTGCAGATCCCTCTGTAGGCCTTTTTACCCTCAAGCAGGTTGAGACTCCTGCCTAACTTGGTGCCATCTGCAAATTAATTGAAGGTACACTCAATCTCCTCATTCAGACCATTGATAAAGATATTAAATAAAACAGGCTCCAATAGACAGGCCTGGAGAGCACCACTTGTGACCTGCCACCAACTGGATTTAACTCCATTCACCACAACTCTTTGGGATCAGCTGTTCAGTCATTTTTTTACCTAACAAAGATACACTTGTACAAGCAACTAGCAGCCAGTGTCTCCAGGAAAATATGGTGGGAAATGGTGTCAAAGGTTTTACTAAAATCTAGGTAGACAACATCTACAGCCTTTTCTTCATCCACTAAGTGGGTCACTTTGTCATAGAAGGAGTCCAAGCTGGTCAAGCAGGACTCGACTTTCATAAATCCATGCTGACTGGGCACGATTGTTTAGATGTCCTGCTACTCTCTTCACCTTGAAAAAGTAGCACACTTCTATTAGATCTCCTTTTCCTTCCTTTATCCCTTCTCCTTTTCCTCTCATGAGGTGTTTAGACCCTGGTCATTTTAGGGCCATTTTAGACTCATTCCATTTTTCTTTCTTATCTCCCACTTAATACTGCATGCTGCAGGGCTATATGTTCGTATTCTAATCTCCAAAAACAGTGTGCTTAACAACAGAAGCTTTAAAAAACACTGCAAAAAATCCAGTAGTGTAAAAAACGAAATATGTTTAGAATCATAGAATGGTTAGAGTTGGAAGGGACCTTAAAAATCAATGAGTTCCAACCCCCCTGCCATGGGCAGGGACACCTCCCACTACAGCAGGTTGCTCAAAGCCCCATCCAGCCTGGCCTTAAACACCTCCAGGGATGGGGCATCCACAACTACACTGGGCAACCTGTTCCAGTGCCTCACCGTCCTCGCAGCAAAGAATTTCTTCCTAATATCTAATCTAAATCTCCCCTCTTCCAATTTAAAATCCTTACCTCTTGTCCTATCACTACACTCCCTGACAAAGACTCCCTCTCCAGCTCTCCAGTAGGCTCCCTTCAGATACTGAAAGGCTGCTATCAGGTCTTTTCGGAGCCTTCTCTTCTCCAGGCTGAACAGCCCCAGCTCTCTCAGCCTGTCTTCATAGGAGAGGTGTTCCATTCCTCTGATCATCTTTTTGGCCCTCTGCTGGACCCATTCCAACAGTTCTTTGTCTTTTCTATGTCGAGGACTCCAGAGCTGGACACAGGGCTCCAGGTAGGGCCTCATGAGTGCAGAATGGTGGGGAAGAATCACTTCCCATGACCTGCTGGTCACGCTTATTTTGATGCAGCCCAGGACTGTTTCTGTACTGTTTTTTGATGTGAGAAGTTAATACATTTCTTTGGGCTACTTCTGCTCCTCTCTTATTTCAGGAAGTTTTCTCCCAAATAGAAGAAGTGGAATTTCCTTTACCATTTATCACCACTAACTCTGTTGTCAGATTTTATTGTGATATAAAGCAGTGATAAAAGAATTGAAAATATTTGAGCATAATCTAATTTATACATGTGGAAACTTAATTTAGATCTAATTGAAAATTTGATTAAATAAGGGAAAATAAACTGATCCTTCATGTGGATCAAAACACTCAATATAGAAATACAAAACTTCATCGATTCTTATAATTTCTGGTACAAATTGACGTATTTTTGCAGAAGAATATGTGTGTGAATTAAAGTTGTTATTGTTATGTACATACAATAGAATCAGGATGTGCACGGCACTATATTCAAAAGTGGCCACTTGCAAATTCAGACATTAGTATTTTAATGATGTTTTTGCCTTGTTGGCTTTTGGGGTTTTTTAAATCTTTTCTCAGCCACATTCAGTCCGTTTGGTATCTTATTTTGACAGAAAAAGTTGATTTTGATAAAGAGATAACATTAAGCTAAATGAAATGTTGTACTTTTCCAATTTTACTTTCTTTTAGCCACTGTCTAACTTTTAAAAGAAATACTGAAACTTCCTTCCAGAAGTCAGGGTAAAACTCCCTCCCATTTATCTTAAATAAAACTGATGTTAGTCTAGCTAGAAACACTACAGATGAGTATGAGAGGATTGATAAAACAATATTATTTCAGAAAACTAGAATGATAGAAAGAGAGAAGAATCCATAGTGAACTTTTAAAATAACAAAGTAACGTAAATAATAGGCATATTTGTATACACTCATTAAGCATTTTTGTTTGTAGAGTTCAAGGTGAAAACATGTTTGTCAAACGATGCACTGAATAAATCAAAATGAGAAATCTCTGTGAAATGTAGCTCTATTTCATTAATAAGCCATGGGCTTTGATCCTGATGAGACTTGCATGTCTATAGCAGTATGTATAAGAAATTTAATATTCGGATTAGAAGAACAGATCATAGATGTAGTTAGTAAACTACAGAAATTAAACAGGATTAGGACTGTATCTGCAAGGAACAGATGAATAATTGAAGGTATTATTTTTAAACCATCCCACTTTCTTTTAGCGTTAACCAGCACAGTGAAGTAAGCGCGTGGGAAATTCACTGATACATCATGTTGTCAGGGCCCTGAGGGCACTAACAGGCCTTAATGGCCCTGGCTCATACATCATACCTTTTATCATGTAATGCTGCAGCATATGGTGGCTGTCTTTTCCAGAGCTCATCTTCTCTTGTTGAGGACATGGAGTAAGAACCATTTCTTCAAAAGTTAATTCATATATTTACATAGAGAGTGAAAGGGAAACTCTGTTAATCCTGACTCAAATCAATTCCTTCTTTAATTATTAGAATACATTTACTTTGGTATTATTGTCTTTCTGAATAAAACATTACTGAATATATCCAGTTATGTGAATGTGTGTATGTGTGCTTTTCTGTCTCCAGGAAGCATACGCTGATAAAGTAACCATAGCAAATTGGTCTTTTCTTAGTAATTGTCACATTTAAGTGTAAAGACTGCTTCCCATGCACTGTAGCTGCAGTCCATAAATCTGTGTAAGCTTTAAACTAGCTTGTGGGGAGGTAACTATGTAGTCATACAGTACAGGTTTGTAGTAGGCTGCAAAAACAACCAGGGCACACTGGCTTCCTGGGCTGAGCCCTAAGATACCACTGCTATGCCATCATCAGTTCTTCAGTCCTTTCATTATGCTCTGGCTTGCACTGGTGAAACTGAATCTACGTTGCATAACTTGTGTGTTTCTATATCACAGAATCCTGCCAAAGAAAATTGTTATGATGAAATTTCCCTCTCTTCAATACGGCTGAGAGACAGAGTGACTGCTTTCCCATGGTTAGACCACAATTTTGATGAGGTTAACACTTTTAACAGTACAAATTAGCACATTTCAGCTGCTCTTCTCCCCGTATTTTACTTGCTTTTTTCACATATACTAAAAAAATGACTTTTTCTGATCTTTCTGTTACGAACAGTGTAGTGTCCTTAGTGGTCCTACTTATTGTGCTTTTTAAGAAATATTTGAAGGTTTGAGCAAATAGAAGTCCCCCTGGATACGAATTTTTCTTTTCAGCTGATCAGCATTTCAGCACTACATACTGAAATTGTCCTGTTCCTACAAGCTGTTATTCATATCAACTAAGTAAAGCTATAGACAGAATTCGAGTGTTACTAAAACACAAAACACCTTAATGGTGTTTGTTTAATGGTGTTTTGTGTTTTTCCTGCACTTTAATTTTGATTACCTTTTGTTTTTGAATCATGAATATAAGTGCCGTATACACTCATCCATTGGAAGACCTTCACTATCCTTCATTTTTTAGAATATTTTAAGTTCTTTTCTTTACAAGTTGAATTGGTCAGAGATGGGATCGATACAAAAGACTAAGACATAATACCGCACTTATGACTATGCAGTTTCTAACAGTAGTGACTCATGTAAATTTGGAGTAAGGTTGGAGTAACTCAAACTTTGGTATGCCTTTTAATGGGGACATGCTTTAGTCCTAGTATCACTGATGATTCCTGAATTAACTAAGCCATATCATGTAAAGAGTATATCCTGACTTCAGGTCATGTATATGTGAACAGATGTAGTTTAAATCACCCTCTTAATATGTTGCTTTGTACTATTTTCTTTTGTGTTATTTGTAAGAATAATTCCTTACAAAAATAATTCTCATTAAAACAAAATTATTCCCAATTGTAGATCTACCATTTATGACACATTCCCAGAAAATCTCTTGAAGTTCTGAAGTAGTTATTTCTAAAATTTCTTCCTGAAGGTCCAGGATTAAGCTGAAGATATATTAATCTCCTGCCAAGGATGGGCTAGACCTTCTGAAATATTTTTTAATCCCACAAGGCAGACATCTCAACCAGTGCTGAATTCTATGAACGTTGTCTTCAAAGGGGATTGTTCACTATGGGCAAGGTGAAACATGTATCATCCCATACAAAATTAGGAAAGTGAACAGAAATGTTGAGCAGTGATTATGGATGGAAGTGAGCTGAGTGAAGTAGAAACAAAACACAGTAAAAACCCTGGGGAAAAACAGGAGTAGAAAGCAGATAATGAAAATGGGGGAAACAAATAGAAAAAAAAAAACAAAAAAAAACAAACAAACAACAACAAAAAAAAAAAACACGACACAAATAGGAAGTATATGACTAGTTTCCAAAGAGTACTTGATCCCCACTGATTCCAATCTTCTGAGGGATGATTTCTGAAGTACAGATTTCTAAAGCTGATACAGAATAACTTCCACTGTTTATTTCATTCTCATCAAATCCTGCAACATTGTGAAGCACAACAAACACATAAATTAGAGAGATTCATCTTAAAATTCTAGGTACAAATTTGCCTTGTTTCAGTGAGTAATTAATGAATTCCCCCAAGAAATGAAGTCTAAGGATTCAGTCTGCGGCCTGCGCCAGAATATAAAGATAAGTAAGAATATGCTTATTTTTATTTATGGAGATTTAGCAGGTTTTTTTCAGAAATGTGGCCATGTTGCTTAGCACTTTCTGTCACCATCCCCCATTTTAAATGTTTATATTTTAAGTATATATAAAATAAGACATCTAAAACAACAACTTCAGAAAAAAAAATATGGGAAGTATGTGTAAGTGGATATTTGGGGTTTGGTTTGATCTTGATCCTGAGTTGTCACTGAAATTTAAATTTCAATGCTAACAGAAACAAGCCTAGGTCAGGACCTCTGTTAAGGTGAAACTGTATGGAGCCTGGAGATATTAGGGGAAAGTATGGCGTATGCTCAGTCTATTCTCAGTCTTTCCTTTATAGTTGTTTATGGTTGCCTTTAAAGTAAGGATGCATAGTGAGGTTATGGGCATTCCTATATTCACCTCTTCAGTTGCTTTTGATCAAAATTAAGTTCGTAAAGTTAGTGTACATATAAAGAGAAAGCCCTAAAAATGATCAGACTAATTCATAAATTTATATCATCATAGCTACAACAATGAAACTACAATAATATATAATCATCTATCTCTCTATTTGCATGATTAAAACCGTGTATCTACATTGCATAAAGCCTTTGTTATGCTTTGAGAAACCCACAACAATTTATTGTTGTTTAGACAATTATTTCATTACCTGATGACCCCTCCCTACCTGGGAAGGGGAATCATGGAAAAACAAGGAAACAAGGGTTGAAATATAAATAGATTTAATAAAATAAGACTAAATAATTAACATTAATAATAATAAACCAGTATTGATCCTGATACCAATATAAAATGCACAAGGGTTATACTCAAGCAATCTTACCTGCAGGGAGCTGTGCAGTCCCAGCAGTGGACCATGAATGTCAAACACTGCAAGCAGTATGGCTTCAGGAGGAAGGGAAGGCTTCAGGGATCCAGCACCAGGGCAAGAAGTTCTCTGGACCACTGCCATAAATGGAGAGAGAGTGAGACAGAACTTCATAGCAAACTTTTTAATTTATATTGAATGAGATGTTCATGGTAGGAAATAATCCAGCTTGGGTCAAGAGCCCAGGTCTCACTCCTTCTCATCCCTGCACCTGGCAAGGCTCAGCACTGAAACCTTGAAAGCCACATAGCAGAGCTAGCTATAAATTAAATATTTTCTCAAATTCAGACACTAGAGTCTTCTCAAAGTGCAGTTTTCCTAAGCATTAAAAGATAAATTAGTCACGTGTCTCTCAGATTAGGACAGACTTGATTTGAGAAAAGTGATCAGAGTTAAAGTAATGCACTTTTAAACTTTTTTTTTTTTT
>VXBW01002573.1:47212-75695 GCA_013400375.1 Thinocorus orbignyianus
TTTACTTCTATGGCTTACAGTAGAAACTGAGTACTTCATGTGAATCCGTTTCCCCCTCAAATCTCAAAACACAGAACAGCCAGCCAAGTAAACAAAGCAGAACCTGTGGAAGACACAAACACTGACACAGAGCTAATTAACATACATCTGTACTATTACCCAGCTAGGCAGGAGGGAATGATGAACCTTTTAATCCTATTAAGACTACATAAGACAGTACTTTGCATTTCAATTAGAAAGTAAAGAAAAAGATTTCTAAATGCTACTACACTCCTGAAACATCAAATTAATGGAGTAAAAACCTGAAAGCATAGCAGAGATCAGATTCTTTTGTTCTCCCATGCTGTAAAGTCTTTCCTCTTGGATTTGTGATAGCTGAAGAAAGCATTGTTTTGTTTGGTAGGGTTTTTTACACTATAAAACAAAAATATTTTAATGGTGTCTGCTTACTAAATAGCATTTATTGCACTTATTTGGGAAATAAAATTTTTATAAGAAATAAAATTCTTCTAATTATTTGTTGTGCCTTGGTGGGATGTCGTGGTGGTTTTGGATATTAAGAGTTCATGACTGATTTACTTGCATCATGTACTTTGTCACTATTGCTAACGTGTCTAAATCAGAGGTGGTTACACTGGTAAAAATCAGTTATGTTTTCACATCTGTTGATATGAAAATTTCAAAACCTAATTAAAATAAAAGTTATTACAGAAATCCACAGGATTTTTCCAAGTGTCACAGATGGAGTGATGTACTTCACTACTAGAGTGAAGCAGCGACACATTTACATTTATTGATATAAACCAGGCATATAATAAAGTTTTATAGTAAATGTGACAGTGTTTTAACAAGATTCAATGGCAAAGCATGCTTGGCTATTTACCGCATTGAGGACAGGGTCAGACAGAACTGTCAGGAAAACCCTCCCATTGAGCTGAGGTTCACAAAGGACCCCCTTGCTTTCTAAACTCCTTCTCAGAGAGTCCAGTGGTTGCTGGACTTGGTAAATGACTTATGACTAACAGATTACATACCCACAATCAATCCTTTATATCACCTAGCTAAGACTTTAAAATTTAGAATGGTATTAGTCACTTACTGAGGATCTGTTGCAACAAGGAATCTCTGAATCTCGAAAAGTAACTTTGAGTGCTATCCCTACTCAAGCATACTTTTCTGTGTCTGACCTTCTGTTATCTTTATATGAACAATGATATTTAATTCAATTTGTAAGAGAAGCAAGAACTGCCTTTCCCAAGATGTAAACAAGATTTATTCAGCTTTTGTTCTAAGAACAAAGTGGTATCTAAACATATTTAAATTAAAAAAAAAGAAAAAATAAAATTAATATTGTTTAAAATGGTCTATTTTCTGTTTGGTGAGAGACAGAGTTTTTCTTCCTTAGAACTGCTATTCAGACTACCGATGTGTGGCTGGGTCTGATTTCCCAGGCGGCTGGGACAAAAATACTTATTGTAACAGAATAAATAATTTGTACTGACACAAAAATAAAACTACTAACTTTCACTCCTGCTTTGATAAATATTCTTTTAGTATTTATCAGCCCATATAATGTAATTGCTTCAGTGCTAAATAAATATAAATATTATTTGCTTGTCATGGAAAATGCGTAAATATGTCAAAAGAAGAAAAGGGCCCAGATTGCAAGCAGATAAATGTAAGCTCAAAACCTAAGCCTTTTTGGAAGCAATAATTCTTCTGAATTTTAATAACTAACACATGAAATGAGCAAAAACTTACCTGTTCTTGTTTCCTCTGAGGAAAGGCAATATTTTTCTTCTTAAGAATGAAGTATTCTACTACTGTCTCCTCTTCTGTTCCTTCTCTCTGATATTGCCTTTTAGATGTTTCTGACTTCAGTTTAACCAAAATGAAATTAAAGTTCTTATGTTTTCTCAAAGCAAGAGAGCAGATAAAAAACTCCCAACTTATATAGCCATTTCTCATCCTTCCTCATCGCCCTGCTTAAAACCTCACCTTCTTCCTGTCACTCAGGATCAGTCATCTGATCACTACAAAGCTCATCTTATTTCTTGACAAAACATTCAGACTATGCAAAGTCATTAGTGTATTTTCCTTTATAATTATCCCAGATTTCACAGGCACAATCATCCTTGTTCTATAGTCAAAACAAACCTGTAGAGTGGTTTTGCTATAGCACAAGAAAAGAGAACAAAGGAATGAGGTGCACTGTGGCTTTAGTAAGATACTATAGTAGACTTTTTTGAAACAAATATATTTTGCTGAAATATTTCCTATATTGTGATATTTCCTATGTTGAATATAAACATATTTATTTTCTGCAACAAAAGCTTCAAACAACTGAGTTGTTAGAGGCAAATCACTCTACATGTGAGCCTCATTAACCGTCAATGACTGTCTTGATACAATTTACACTTCCCTCTGAATTTTTCTCAAAACACATTGTTATCTTCTATGATTGTCTCTTTTTGTCCACTTTCAAGGATTTTTGTTGTCTCGGTTTCACCTTAATTGTTTTAATTTGCATCATCAAAAATTTCAACATTTACCCTGATGCATCTATGGAGGGTCAAAAAAAAAAAAAGAAAAAGGAAGCAACAGTTCTTACACACCTTAGAAATTAGGAAAATCAGTTAGAAATATACAGTTTCTGCTTGCCTCAGACATTGATTTCAATATTAGAGCATCCTTTTTTTTTTTTTCTTTAGCTACAGACTAGCTCTTACATGGACCTCTTCTGACACAAACAGCTTGCTTTTAAGAAGTTGCATATACTCAGGTGAATCCATGTAAATGATTCACAAGACCTCCCCTTCTACCAGGGAAATTTTGACCTATAATGTTGCCTTAGCTAGTGGTGTAAAACTGTCCTTATGCCTCTCAGATATTGGTGCATAAACAACTGCTAAGAACAGTCCTTGGCTGCAGGGTAAACTCAGCCAGCTTACCAAATCAGAAGAGCCTATAGGCAGCTTCCACTTGTGCATAGAATTCCAGCATAAATTTCTCATATGAACATTCTTTTTGAATAAAGTTGTGATTTTTTTAAGAAGTTGCATATAATAAGTCAACAAAAAGGAGAAACCTCTGTCCACAGACAGGATCTGTGCCTCACCTTGGGAAATATTGATCTGACCTCCATCTGATGCTACATGAATGGGAAGTCCCCAGCGTCTGAAGACAAAAGATTTATTGTTTGTATTCCTCTTACTCTATCTTATTAAACCAGCTATTTTATTAAGCCATTTGTTTTCAGACCTTTCTAATTGAGATTGAGAAAGAAACCTGAATGGTCTCTCTCTCATCTTACTCAGTGCCCACTCCCCAGTGCAGCAGATGTGGTGAGAAAACTATTACTATACAAAGTCTACAGGAGAATCAAAATGTCCTGGAACTATAATTGCATCAGTCAGAAATGCCTTCCTGAATCTAAGTAATTTTAGACCTGGTAGTGACCTCAAAGTGAGTTCAAACATAAAATTAAAGAAAGGATCCTTAAACCAATTCTTCCCCTCCTCCCACAAAGAAAGAAAATTATTCAATGGGACAAAGGTTTAAGAATATTAATTAGAAGTTTTATTTTGGTTTAAAACAGAGAACTCTAAAAGGACTGTTTTCTGTGAAACTTCACTTTTTCAGAACAATCTTGGTTGTCTGTTATCTTAAAATATGTCATAAATGTGAGAAAGCCAAGATGTTCTTCACTTTACTTTGCTGTTATTTGCAAATTTACAAGCTATAACTCCTTGTCTTCATATCATTTTGAGTCTACATCAAACTGATATCTACAATGTCTTTTTATGCAGACCTATTTTGTGTAGTTTAAAATAAATTTAAAAAATGCAAACCCTAGAAGCAAAAATAAAGGAAAACTTCTACATCATATTCCATATTCCATGTCTTCACATCCCTGGTAACACCATACGATGTCAAAGAAATGAGACTATAAATTCTGGAAGTGGAATGAGGATGTGGAAGGAAAGTAATCTAGCATGAATATGAAGAAGGGCATATATTCCACTGTCGTGGTTTTATGACTATGGCCTTGGAAGAGTGCTTTAATGGAGCTGGTGTCTCATACCAACCTAGTTACATAAAGCGGAGATGGAGATGAAAGAGTGAGTATTTTATTTTGTGTATAAAGTATGAAGCATGTCATTTTTCAGAATTGCTTAGAATTTATTCCCTTATTTTAAGAGTTCTCCATTATGAAGACATTAATAAATTCAATGTTCAAATTTCAAAGTCTAAATATTATCATTGTTGAATTTACCTGATTTTTGAAGATTCAAAGGCTACATTATAGAATGAATTATGTGAAAATATGTGAAAATTTCTTTTGATTTGTTCCTTTCGTGCTTGATTATACAGCAGTAGAAAAACCATTGGTTTTCATTCTGAAGAAAAAAAACCAATAAGAATATTTGGGTTTTAGCTTTAGGAAAGGAAAAGGCTGGCAGGAATTATATTCTGCAATTTCAAATCTTCTACAAAAGCTGAATTGCCCATGTTTTCAGTTAAAAGCTCATATACAAATGATGCTTTGTTATATGTTCCCCTTAATATTTCTTGGGAAGTCTCTTCATATGTGACTTCCATTTTCATTTTTTTTTTTTTGTGATGTCCTGTGATCATCAAATCAAAAGTGAAACTGCATAAAAGTAAGAATACCAATGATGACAAATAATAAAAGTTATCTAAGGAGACACCCAATATCACTGTAATACGGGAAATTTTCTATAAAGTTCAATAGGAGAAAGTACGAACAAAATTAAATCTCTTCTACATTTTTCTTTCTTTATTAAAGGAAATCAACAAAACAATAAAAAAAAACAAAGAAAACCAAACCAAACCAACCAAACAAAACACATAAGCAAAAAAAAAGACAACAAAAAACCAACCCCGAAACAGACAAACAAAACCAAAGCAAAAAACCTCAGTATGTGCCCTAGATGCTTTATACCTTTTTCTTCTGTTTCTTTATAAAATCTGTATTATTCTTAGTTCAATCATTCATTGCTAATTTTCCTTGGTTTATTATTTTGTATCTTCTGAACTATGTGCTTCCATTGTTTGACTGACTGCCCCATTATACTGAAATTGAATAAAATTATTATAAGGTTCCAGAAGCAGTATCAAGTGAATTTTTAGAAACAGAAAATAAGAAGGATGTAAGGAAAAGCTACTTACTCTTGCCTTTTAAGTCTGAGCCTTCCAACTTCTAACTACAAAGTGAGAACAAAATTGTGCCTTTTCAATGTGACTACCTGTTGAAGTCATCTGTGCTGATCATCGTATGTAACTAGTGCTGAATATGTTGGCTGTACACCTTAATTGTATTTTACTATTCAAATACTCCGTTGGAAGTTGTTATTTAATTTCCTTACCTCAACTGCCAAAGAAATCCATTTTGCTTAAAAATATATATATGTTTGCATATTGAGCAAATTGAAACCAAGCGATTTTTCGCATTGTGATGTGTAAAATGGGTTGCTTAAATTAATATGGTGGGAAAAAGAAGAAAAGCTGTTTGTTGTAATGTCCTTGTGGCAAAATCTAGATCAACAATCTAGGACAGATTGTCTGTCCCTCAGACTCATTTGAAATTGTCATTCCTTTAATTTTCAAATACGTTTTTTGTTTATTTGCTTTTTGGGATGAAGAACAAAAGATCTGTAAAAAGTTATCGGGAAATTTTTCCAATTTACGAAGAAGTTCTAATTTACAAATCTACATTATACACTACAAGACCTAAGACAGATTTTGGACATCTTGTGCAGTCGACAGAGAAACGTTACTTTGTTCCATCAGATGAATTTTAGATCTCTATCTTGGGATAAATTTAACTGCACCATAAGCAGGTTGAAGGAATTCCAGTCATCCCTTACTAAACATGTTTCTTGTTTCAATAGCTTAAATTTTCTTTTTCTTTTTGTTTGTTTGTTTGATTTGTTTGTTTGTTTGTTTTCTTAGTTCATTGTTATGTTTTCAATTACTTTTGGGAAATATTGTTTCCTGGTTTTCCGAACATTTAAAACATCACTTAGTCACACATTCTATAGTTTCAAAATATACTAAGTTACATTTTTACAGCTACTAGTCATGCAACCAAAAATGTTGAGGAAAAGTGTCTTCTGAGATTACTGATATTTCTTCAGAGATTACTGGTTAATTATAAAGTAGTCATTCTTATGATCAAGACAACTTATCTCTTCGTTTTTGTCATTGAAATTTATCTTAGAATCTTGTCAGTGTCTCAAATGGCTTCTTTCCATGCAGGTTTTTAAGAGTATAATCAATTCTAATTTTCTCTATTTTCGATAAAATCAATGCTTTTTTCTCACTCATATCCTGTACTCACTGGAATTTTATTATTCTATCTTTCTCTAGTTCTCTTTCCTATCTTTCTATAAATTATTTACTGTCTCCTTTCGTTCTGCGACTCCCTGAATGACCCCCCCCTTGCTTGTATGGATTTAAACGCCACTTCTAACCAAATTAATCTTAAATTTATCGATCTTTCATATTCTTCACGTACAATATCAGATTTTATTGGTCTTCAGTATCTCTCTCTCAGCCCCAAAAAGGCAACACAGTGAAAACAGATCTAATTTTCTTCCTGAAACCTTATTGACTACCTTTGCTGAGATGTTTAATCATTCTTGTCTTTAAAACCTGAAACAGTCAGGATATTGTCTTGTCTTTTCCTTTCGTCCCTGCAGACAGACATTAAGCAAAGCCTATTGCATCCTTCTAAAATTTACTTCTTTTTTTTTTTCCTGCTAACAAATTGTAGATCTATACACTTTAGTTTTGATCCTTTATCCTTTAGATGCTTATGTCAGTGATATTAATGGCATTCTCATCATGTCTACAGGCAATAATGTTAATGCTATCTTTTTTTTTTGCTTGTCATTTTGTTTGTGTGTTGGTGGGGGCTTTTTGGTTGGTTTTGGGTTTGTTCGTTTGTTGTAGGTTACAGCACTGTTTTTTCCTAATTCCTTATGACTCTTTAATATCCTTGCAAGCTCTTGATTGCAGACGTAACACAGAGCATGCTAACTTTCTTGGTCACATTCTGTTTTCCTTGTATATTTTTTCCTTTCTCTTAAAGTATCAATAACATCAGCCATACTTGCACCTATAAAAAGCTGCCAAGTGAAGTAGTTTCCTGTGCATTACAAAAAATTATATTGGTCTATGAAGCTCAAAAGCTGTTCCACATGTTCCTGGACCCTCTCTTCTACTTGCCTTTCAGATGTCCCTATCTTCAGTAGTTATACTTTATTTTTCAAATATTCCTGAATAACATATCTTTGGTCTCACTTTTGAGAAAAAAATGAATATTAGTACAAGTATGTAAACATGTGCATGACCAAGACTCATCAGCAAAATCATATGAGCTGATCTTTACATTGAGGTCTTTTTTAATGCATGACTGGTTATATTATTGCCACTTTCTTCTGTAGTTCTCACTTGTGACATTCCACTGTATGGAAATTAAACTAGAATGTTCTCTACGAACAGACTGTGTTGTTGCAGAATTTATGAGCATCTTGTGGAAATCTAAATTAAGCTGGTGTTTTGTTTGCCTTTTAGCATCATTCGTACTTCTGTAATACAAATTAGTACTCCTGGGAAGGCAAATATTTTTTGAGAACTATAGCAGACATGCTTTACTACTACCTGGTGTGCTTAACTAGAACAGTGGATAACCTGCTGTGAAAAAGGGCATAGTGGCAAAAAGATTAATCCGGAGTAGCTGTGAGATAAAGCATAAGAAAAACCTCATCCTCTTAATCTTGTGGACAAAAATACTGGATGTGTAGGGAGTGAAGGGAGTGAAATCTTCAACATCACCAATTTTTGTACATACATAATCTTTGACCATCAATATGCATTATAAGCATCTGCTTATATATCCTGCTCACAAGATGATATGGCAGTAGCTACTCTACAAAAGCCAGTTCAGTTATTTCAACTCCACAAGAGACTTTTTTCTGTTAGAAAGGATATCATTTTAACCTCCAAAGTTTTTCAAATCAGTCACACCTACTCATACCTCTATGACAAAAATTCAACATGAAAGAATCACTAGTAAACACTTCTGTAACCAAAAAGGGTCAGACACAGGATGTCAAAATGTGTAATAGGTAACATTAAATAACTACTTACAGTACCTTTACAAAAAAACCACATTTTTTGTCAAAAAAAATCGAGGCAGGGTCATAAACGACAAAATAGGATCTGATTTATGCTTGCCTCTCATATAGGAGCTAAAGCAGAAAATGAATAATCCTGACTGTTTACACTTGTCTTCATAGAATTAAAAATCGCTCTGTTAAAAACACATTTATCCCAAACAGATTGTTCTCTTAAGTGTTTATTCTTTTCTGAGATGATTCTAATATTGTCCAAAAAAAACTTTTGGATTATTTTCTTAAGTATAATATGGAAAATCGGGTTTAAGGGTCTCAAAAATCTGTCTAGAGTAGAAAGAACTACCTATACCAGCACTTTTCACTTCAGCGGTTAAGCAGCCCAAATTTTTTATTTTACCTTCTGATTAAAAGAAGTAAGATCATCTGAATAAATGACCCCTGAACAGAATATTACAGCAAGTCAACATCTTTTTATGTTTATCAAAGTCCTAAGAGGTAATGTTAGGTTGAAAGTCTTAGTAGTACGTTTAACTTGAGGCCTATGTAAAGCAAAGGGTGTCTTCGCACAATGAAAAGTGTAGTCAAAAATTAAATGGGTCAAATCAATTTAAGAAGTATTGGAGAATATTTGAAGAAGAGAAAGACTATGTAGGAAAAAAAGTAACAGTTATTTAAAGTAACCGATTTTTATTAACAGAAAATCAATGTCTGTGTAAAACATAAATAGCATTTTTCTTTTTTTCCTTATTTTTGCTTTTTGTAGTTTTTCAGAAGGTCAGGCTCCAAATTTGATCAAATTTATTTCCTTGTAGAAAATGTAAAATTGTATCTATTGTTGTAACTTGGGTATCGAAGCTAATATATAATGGTCTCCTCTCTATCTTTAAAAAGATTTCCCAGTAAAAAGAGTTGATATTGTGGAGCAAATCTACTGGTATAAGTTCCTTCAGAAGCCACTGTATTTCTTCAGTTGGTTAGCTTTATTCTTTCATACATGTCTGTAGATTAATACAGTAGCATATTGGAGAAAACAGAAAACGTATATTCTGTGTTAATTTAAAATGCAAGTTTACGGCCATAAAAATTGTAACCTTTTTATTTTATTAAATTTTTAGATACCCAGCATCTGCTAAGCTCATGTCTTTGGATTTCAGGGTTCTTATTTCTGAATTAGAAACTTTACTAATAAGATATGAGTCGTAGTTCTTTATAACACAAGGAAAGATTGCACTATTTTCACAAGTTAATATCTTTTTTTTTTCTTCTCCAATATTTTGTGCATTAGACATGAAGATGGTTCTTCCTATGGTAGTGCAAGAACCTGCACTGTTGTGGTAGGAGATCTGAAAGTCTGGAAGATGTTATTTGATTACAGCCTTACAGTAGAGGGTGGATTGTTATAATCTATGAGTGACCATCCATGTTGAAAAAGCTTGGGTTCCCTAACCTCAGTGACCTCTGCCCACAAGGTGGTAGTACTCTTATTTTATGCTTAACTCTGATGACAGTCCTTCCTGTTGGCACAGAACACTGTGGCATAGCCCCTCATGAATCTCACCCTGGGTGCATGGCCCCCATGCTCCCATTGGTTTCTTAGTGGGATGATGTTGGTGCATGTGTCCAGGGAGCAGTTATCCATGTTTTCCCTTTAAAAGGCTGTTTGGAGGAAATGTTAATCTCAGAAGAGGTCAGAAACAATAAAGAAAAAATTGCAACTAAAAAAAGATTGAATTTTTGTACTATTTCAATGTTGCATGTAATTACCTCAAGAACTTGGTCTCACCAATCTTTCTTATTCTTTACATGTAGTAAGTTAAAAGTTAAATTTCTTACACTGTCCTAACTTTGTCTCAAGATTATTCAGTTAGAAGTAAAATGTTGATGCTTACGTGTTGGGAACGGCTCGGGAAGACATGCAGCCGACTCAATATGAGTGATAAAGCAAGCTTCAGTGTTTATTCAGATAGCCCAGACATTTATACACTTATTGTAAATTATGCCTACTTGTCACACACTAATTGGCTAGGCTTCTAAAGATTACATGTTCATACACCTCCTACTTGCAGTTTCTGCTTCGAGATTCCCCAACATTCCAGAAGGACACTCTCCCTCTCTCCTTGTTTATCATTCTCGCAGGGTCTGTGTGACCTTGGCTCTTCCTTGTCAGCGTAACTTGCAGTTCTCACTGAGGCCTGCTGTGGCTAAAATCCTACTTATGCTAAACACTTAGGCTAACAAGAGGATTGCTTGTACAATGCTTTGGTGGATCCATGGCCCTGCTCCCGCAGCCATTCTGCAACACTTACGTATCTATGAAAGCTATCTGTTCCTTGCTTAGTAAATCAACAGTATCTTAACCTAGATGTTCAGGTGCTACCAAGGTCCACCTGGCAAAATTAAAGAGAAACAAGTAAGGGGAAAAAGTGAGCATTTTGTATTTTACTGCTGTTTGCAGTGTTCATTTGCCTAGAGTAACAGAAAACTTGGAGTTAGGTTAGCTTAACATTTTGATTTTCTTTGCTTTTTGCCAAGGCTGTTGATAGGAATTGAATTCAAGCAACATTAAGTTAATGACTTTACTTCTGTGTGTATGGGAATGTGAAAATATTTCCTGATGTTGTTTGCTGCCAGAATGTGCTATGCAGGTTGCAGACCAACAATTCAGTTTCTAACATTTAATAATTGCTATGTAGCATTTTATTCCTGTTTTTCAAAAAGAAGCCTGGTATCTAATTAGTAGATAACAGTAGGGACTGTTGCAGTCTTTATCTCAGAAAAAAAAGAACTATTAAGATAAAAGCACTACTACTAAAAGAACTGATATACTTTTCATTTGGTTTATTATAAGAAAAGGTAATGCACAGAAAATGAAATGCAAGAACCCTGCATCAAGCTTATTGGATCTTAACATACAACATCCCTTTGAAGTAGAATCTCGTAAGAATATCTTCATGAGAAACCTATGTAAGAAGGAAAAACCTCTTAAGCTCAAAAAAGAATTTAGGTTTTTACAGAGTAAGATGGAAGCAGGTTGTAAGACATGAAAGTGTTCATTAGGTTTTAATAACTGTTCCACTGCCTCCAAAAATGGTCACAAGTCTGTATGAGTGCCCTTTATTGCTTGTATTTTCTTCTCTCATCCCCATATCTCTGAGGACTGTGAAGCAGAAATTAAAACCATTGGTGTCACAGATAAGCAGAAGCAAATGAACTGTGTTGTTGATTCTGGTAGCTGTGAATATGTTGTCCAAAGACGCTTTAAGGTTGTGCAATAAAACTGGGTTCACCAGTACCTGAATGGAGGAAAGGACTCCAATTACACTCATAAGGAGTGAAAGCAACTCAATGTCCTTTGGAAATGCAGCCAAAAGTTTTGCCTGGAGTTTTTGCAGATAATAAAATTTTAGTGAGTTGGGAAACCTTTTTTGGTAAACTTCACATTTTTTATACATTTAAAGTATTGGGTCAACTGAAGAAGAAAGATTGTACACTGAGACACTCATTGCAGAAATATTTTTAACTACTAAACTCAAATAAAATTCTAGAAATTGTTCTCTTTCATGAGAAACAATGACCTACATTTTTTCAAAAGAACTGACCTTAGGGGCCTATCACTGCCATAGTGTCATTTTTCAATGTTGAACAGAACCTTTATTATAGAAAATATTGGGTTTTCAATAAACAAAATAAATCCTCTGTCAGAAGAAGAAAAATGAATTACAAACCAACTATAAATGGAGAACCTTTCCTTAATAAATGTCCTAAATTATCCTAGGTAGCCCAGAGTCTCAGAAATTATGCAGATGCTTTCTCATCTATTTTGTTACAGGCTGCCATAAAATATTTATAAACTGCCACATGCGGCAAGACAGTTGAGGTCAAAGCCAAGGCATTATATAGGACACGATGTATTTAAAAAAATTCAGAATCATTAGTCAGTGTCCAAAAATGAAACTTCGTTATGCTCTGTTAAAATCCTAAATAAAACATCCATTGCTGAGTTTGGCAAATATGTGCTGAAATATTCTCCTTTGTGAAGGTACCGCAGGAACTTTTTAGTGGTTTTCGCTTGATTCAAACTGCAATAACAAGATTCGTTCAACAGAGGCTTCCTGCTCACACAATGCATTTAAAATGTATTTCAGGAGCCTATGCATATATTCATTGCTAGTCTCACCATGATGCTAGGAAACAGCCATTTTGCCTTCATGATACATATCTTCAAGATATATCCTATTCACAGGTGCAACTGAAGCAAGTTGACATCAAAAGATAAAGCCATACAGTGAGTCAATTGTCAGTTTGTGATTTTTCTCAAGCAAAGTGTTCTGTGGAAATTAGCTATGAAGCACCTATTGTATGAGACTGAAAAAATGTCCAGTATTTCTAAGCATCCAGAGCTATTGATGGGATCTTTTGTATAAACTTACCTGTATGGAGAGAAAAACTTAGGTGTAAATGCTTTTTTGTCAACTAAAAATGAAACAAAAAAATTTATCCTGGTTGAAGTAATAATAATAAAAAAAAAGCAAATACTTCTTTTCCAAAATATTATATTTCTATTTATATATTCAAAACAGTGCTACTTAATAACTAGTTACTACTGTACATATATTTAAATAATAAAATTATTATTTTTCTGTTGCTTATTTTTTAGATTGTTTATTATACACTTATTTAATTTTTCCCCTAACTGAATTATAATTTAATTTTTTTGTTGTTATTGACAAATGGAAAAATCTCACTGAAAGAAAATGATAGTGAAGGAAAGAATCCATAGACGTCATTCACAAACACTAGTTATTCCTTAAATATTTTTTTAGGAACTGTTTCACTGTAGAGGTATCCTTAACTTTGGGTAACCAATAGAATTAACCTTTCTCCATATTCCTTTAATTTCCTTCTGCCAAGAAAGTCTCTACTGAAAGAGACGTATTTAAATGCATAACAGAAGCAGGAATCCATAATTGTACTAAGTTTAGACCATTGCCGTAACCCAGGACAAGAATTAATTATAGTTATACCTGGAAAAAAAAAAAAAAAGAAAAAAGAAGAAAAAAAAGGACAAATTATGCATTGTACATGGACTCCTATTCAGGAAAAGTAAAAAGAAGTTTAGAAGAAATAGACTCAAGTATCTGAGTTCTCAAATAGATATAATTTTGTCCATCAACAATTGACTCATAGATCCCAATCATATGTGAAAAAAAAAAAAAAGGAAAAAAAAAAAGATGTTGTCTGGTTGACTCATAAGTCATTACTTACTTTCTTACTTTAAAATAGGGTAATCTAATTTGTTTCAGTTCATATTTTCCTTCAGCAAAAAAAAAGGAGAAAAGTTTTTGGTTTTGTTTTGGTTTGGTTTTGGGTTTTTTTTGTAAAAATACAACTCATTCCTGACCTCAAGGCGTAGCAGAACAAGTTGCAAACTTCAGTCCACTGTTCAGACTTCATTTAAGCATATGCTGCAAGGAACCTACAGAATACAGTCATACATTTAGGATCAGCTCCTTTCTTGAACTCTACCAGCATGGAGACTACTACAGTCTTGACATAAGCATCCATACCATGTATAGAAGCACACATTTCAGGACTCCAGTGCAAAATTAATCCTTTGGATAGTCATCACGTTTATTTATGTGATTTAGAATACTTCTTTCAGTGTGACAATAAAATGTGTGTGTTAATTATAATAATTGCCAAATTGATTTTTGTTAGTGTTCCTCCTTGGTACATCGATGTTCCCATGGACAAAAAACTGTATATGGGCATAGGCAGAACCAGTCATCTAAGTGACTGGTTTTCCTGATTTTTTTTGTCTCTTTTTATTTATTGAGCTGGTCAGAAAAGCTGAAGCAACAATTGAGCCAAAAGTTTAATTGGAGACAGTTTCGACTGAAGCTGCTTGAGGTTTATTAATTTTGTTTGTACTTTATTTACTTGCCAGAGCTGCATTAAAGACAAGCTGTTATTGTTAGAGGAATAAACACATCCTCTTTCTTTTCTTTTCTTTTCTTTTCTTTTCTTTTCTTTTCTTTTCTTTTCTTTTCTTTTCTTTTCTTTTCTTTTCTTTTCTTTTCTTTTCTTTTCTTTTTTTTTTTTTTTTTCTTTTCTTTTCTTTTTCTTTTCTTTTTCTTTTTCCATATTTTTATTTTCCAAATATGAGGAAACAAAGAAAGGAGAGGAGAGAGGAGAGGAGAGGAGAGAAGAGGAGAGGAGAGGAGAGGAGCGGAGAGGAAAAATAAAAGAAAGGAAAAGAAAACACAGCTAAAACCTAATTTCTCCTTATCCTTCTTTCTTTCCCAGGATAAAGATACTTCTACAAGAAATACGTTCAGCTGAAACAAACATCCTTTTGAGCAAAGTGAGAATAAAAAGGGAAAAAAAATATTTCAGAATAATTTGAAGTAGAAAAGCAAGATAAAATACTCCTTATGGCAAGGTTAGCTGGTCTTAGGAGTTACGCAAAATATGAAATATCATTAAAGTAGTATGTTACAGGAGCAATCTGGTAGAGAAGAATGGGCTAGAAGATCTTGTACAACTTTTCAACTCCCCACAGAAAATATTAATTCTGTGCTTGCATATATAAGTATAAATGTATTTTCATTTGATTTTATGAGAAATATACTCCAAAATATATTACAGAATGGTAAAATCAGAATTAGGGGAAATGCAGAGAATAGTAGAGATTTATAGAGTTCATCACTGTATTTTTGAATCAAAGATTCTGCTTTAGCATCTGTGTCTGCTTATTATGAGTCATATATAACTGTCATTCAAATTACCTTTCTGGACTTTACAATAACTGAATGAAATGCTGAAGTAACTGGAAAGTCATGAGTGGGTTCAATATGTGGAACTGTTACTACATTATTATGTTAAGGCTTTTTTGTACTATGATTTTTTTTTATTTTTTATTTTTAAATGATACATTTGTTTTTTGATCTGCTATTTTGAAGCTTGTCTATCACAGGCTTATTCAATCATGGAAAGATTCAGGATACATGCTTAAAACCATGTATGTATATAAATTTCTAAGAGCTGGCTGGGTTTTATTTATTTGGTTTAGATTCCAGCTCTTTGATACTGAACTGAGATAAGACAAAACATCTTGCAATATCTCTTTTTTTCTAGGACTTTTGATTTTAGCATGTTCTCCAGACATACAGTCTGTATTAATTATAAAGGGAACCAGGACAAGAGATGTATAGAAAGTTGACTTTCAACAGCATTGTAAACCAGGTCTATCTGACTTTTAAAATAAGCACAGAAAGTCTCATAATGCATAGATCTTTCCAAGCTGCACCTCCCACCTTCCAGAACCTCATTCCATAGCTATGCATACACCACTGAGATCGCCAAGATCATAATCAAGCTCTTATGTGTAAAGCAAATAAAATCTTCTCCCATGTCTCATATCATACTCCACATGCATGTCATTATGTGTCATTTCACTTCTGGCGTACTGTGAAATTAGGAATCTTCAGTAAAAAAAGAAGGCCTCGTTAGAAATTTCGTGTTCTGAGAATGAAGAATGTGTGAGCACTGGATATTTTTTGACTCTTTTCTTGATTTTCTTTTTAAAGTCTAGCTGATACGGATGGAGAATATACTTGCTGCTTCACCATGCCTGGATTTGTTTGGGTTTTTTTGTATATTACAATATTTTTTTATTTTATAATTCTTCTCTTAAAACACTTTTCTTTTTAGATTTGAGCTGTATTTCTATGACATTTCAGCCTAAAGCATTATTTCTTAAAATTTCAAGGTAAGTGCTTCCACAGTGAAGTGCACTGTAGTGTCAAATATCATGTTAGGATTTAATAAACAAGTACATCTCTGTATGTATAATGAATAATCCAGACTTATGGCTGGGTTGTAAGAAGGTAGTCATTTCATGAATTCAAGGTGATCCTACATTATTTCCTTGACAGTGAAGGACAAACGGTTTTATTTGTTATTAATGGATGCAACACTTCTAATGTTAGCTGATAAGACCAAAAGGTTAGTGTAGCGGCATGCCAAAGAAAAGCAGAGTGTCAACCTAGTATGAAAAATATTTCTGCAATGTGAACTGACTCCTTTCATAAAGCCATACATCAGAAAGTAGAAGTTTGTTTCTGCACTGATTAGCCCAGATCCATATTCTACATAACTAATTGATATATTTCAGTTTAATTGGCATCCAGACAACAGAGATAGTGCTTTTCTGGAAATTGTTGGTAGTCTCATATCCAAATGACCTTCAGTCTCAGGTAGAGATTCTGCAAATATGATGTGAATTTATTATGGTGTTCAGCGTTTATTCAAAGAGACACAGTGAAAAACAAAGTCAGAAGACATAAAGTTATTCATCAACTCTACATAGGCAAAGAAAAAACCCCAACAAATTCTGTATCTTGCACTTAATTACTGCTTTATTTATAATTATTTACCCGATTACTTAAATACAGCAAATTCAGAAATAGGAAGCATATTTCAAAATAATCCCATGATTTTGAAATAATAAACAGGATCCGTAGTAATCATATTCCAGCGTTAGTTTTTAAATTACATTAGAATTAGGAAACTACAATATGGAAAAAAGAACCTCATAAAAAAAAAAAAAATCCCTCTTCAAAACCCCCATATATACTTCTTACTTATTAAACTAATTCCTATATACATACTCATATTCTTTAAAAAAAAAAAAAGAAAGTATAATTTTTTTTCCTCTGGATCCTGCAAATACTTGCATTTATCTTCATACAAGCTGGGCAGTGGAATTAAGCAGAAATTTCTGAGTGACTGTATGCCATCCAAGAAACCAGCACGAGAGATAGGGGAATAAATAGTTTGTTTCTTCCTAACCATGAAAATTGATTCATGTTTACCATTTGCTGTTTTAATTATAAACTTTCTCATGAACACAAGTTATGGAATTTGAATATAGGTTTTACTGATGCAGCTTTCAGTATAGAACCATAAAATTTCACCTTCTTATATCTTCCATAGAGCTTATTTTCTCATCTTTTCTCAGCTGGGTCTGCTTATCTCAAAGCTCTTAAGCTTTGTCCAGCTATTGTCCATACTTCTTTTTTTCAGTGTTTTCTCATGACTAACTAAGAATCTGCTGGGTCACTTACTGATTACTACTTAATAAACAGACCTTATGAAGAGTGGCTTTTTTTTTTTTAAAACAAAAGAAAGTTCTGAAATAAATAATTGCCTGACTGTATGTGTTCTTAGTTTAATGGGATAATAGAAGGGAGCATATGAAAATATACATATTAACATAATTTCTAATCTGAAATTGGTGAAATAAAAAGAAAATTTTTCAGTCTTATTGTAAAATAATTTATCAGACTTTTTTTTTTCAAAAAAAATTAAATGTAAAAAAGCAGCAAAATAGAAAAATGTATTTACTGATGTTGTTAAATGCTATATGTCAGGATTATCATTTGCTTTTAAAAAAACGGTTTAGCAAAAGGAAAAGTCAAATACTAAATACAACTCAAAATGTGAAATACGGTCAGTGAGACAGGAAAGTAGGACTTCATATCTCATGCATCATCAGCACACAGCAAACTGACGTTTTATAGCATGCACATTTGCATAGGACTGTTGAACTTGAACTGCCAGGAGGTTTTCTTGTGCCTTTTAGAGCTCTTAATTTCATAGTACAGTACATTAAACTAACACTTGTGGAAAAAATGATAACTGTTACAAGGTTTCTGAGCAACTGCTCAGCTTTACGATCTCTGGGCACTTAAAAAAAGTGTCCAATCACATTCTCAAAGAAGAAAAAGCATTTATACATATGAAACCATGTCAACTTGATTTTTTTTTTTCTAAAGTAATTTATTTTTAAAGCAGTGATCTTATATATTGTTCCTCTTTGTGTTTATTTGAAGAAATTCTAAATTACATGAGTAATTAATTACATTAAGTAGCAAACTGTTAGAGACTTACTGAGCAAACCTACTAAGTAGAAATTTCTGTAACTTTCAAGCAATTTAAATGCTGCTATTGCTTGATTGAGACTTTTCCCCAGCACCTATGTTAATAGTCTTTTTGTTAACTCATGTTCATATTACCTTGAACGACCTAGTTGTTCTGGACTCTTATTAGGTAAGACGCCTGAGAGGCAGACAGAGTGGAACAAGTGCGCACGTATTTAATTAGGTGGAGATGGACTGAGCAGTAGACTGAGAACTGACTGTAAGGTTATGTGCTGCATATTAGTACTTTCCCAGATGGTTGGCTTGCAAAGCAATATGAGCAATACTTTAAGATAGTGTTTAAAAGTATCTGTATTGAACTGCAGTTAAGTAAATGCTTGTGAATGTAGGCAGCCCAATGTATATAAGCACAGATTCACAATGTATTAACCCCATGTGAGTGTTCGGAGCTGAACTTCTCAAGTCCAACACTACATTGGATTCTTTCTTTGAAATCGAAGTGAAGTAATAGTTTTATGCATGGTTTTGGGCTAAATACTTCTGGTTTAGCAGTCTAAAGCATCACACACCTAAGATTTAATTTTATTATTTCATGTGAATGCCATAAACTTCTTTTGAGTACTTCAGCGTGCTAATTAACTTAAAGAAGAATCAGTGCAGGGGTAAAAAAATAGTTTTCCTGATAACTTCACAATTTAGTGATTTATGGACCTACCATATTCTAATAGTCTCCTGAAGAAGTTAACTCTTGCCATACATAAATAATAGCAAAGTCAAAATGAGCATTATTGAAGCACTGAAGATATTTCATGAATGACACTATCAGGAGTTCCCAGTTATCTTTGTACTCCTCTGGTAGCAACGTAGGTAGCTCTTTTAGAGATATTCTGTTCCTATCGATCATGAGTTTAGGCAAATACATGAAATGCTTTATCATGTGAAGGCCGGTACGTATTGGGAAAATACAGTTAATTTTTACATATTTTCTGATAGTTGTCATACTATGTTAACAGCTAAGCAAATTTAAGGAAAATGTTACACAGCATTAGCACTTGTGTGAAGAATGGAAAATTTTGGTTTGATAATAGGTATATATAGCTGAGATTCCTCTCCTCAACTGATTGCTATGGTACTGCTTTCTCTGTAAAGCTTTTATAAAGCGAATTCCTGAATATTTATTCTATAGATACAGACAATCACATCATCTACACCTTTTTTTCATGTTGGTGTTGACTTCTTTGGGACTGTCCATTGAGAAACAGTATTTCGCACATACTATGGGAATGGGGAAGGATATGCTCAGGTTAAGGGCTAATTTGCATAAGAAACTAGGAAAAAAAAATGCTTCAATGTTTGAAAAAGAAACCCTAAAAATAAAATAAGTGGTTTCTGAGGAGACAGGTAGAGAGCATAGGTTCATGGCCTTTTCATGTATCTTCTGGAGGAAAAAAAACAACCTGCCACCATAGGGTCTATTTTGTAAACTTTCAAGGGAAAATGTCAATCTCAAGTTAGAGAGTAAGCATAAACACTAAGTGTTAACTGATAATTCTGATAACTGATAAAGTTTTGGAACCAATAATAGGGGTTTCAGAAATATGCAGTCCTCAAAGAGGTCTTCAGAGCAGCACTGAGTTATCCAATGTCCTAACTTTTCAAGGGTAACATAGTCATTTGCCCTTTAACTATTTTTGAAGATTGAAATAGTCCAAGATCAGTTAGCCTTTACTACTGAGAAAATATTGTTGTACTGGTAGCTTTTGCTTCTGAAGTGACATTGATAGATGAAGCAACAATTTAGTGCCCTAAAACACAACAGTAAGAATTGTGTAACTAGTGATTTTTAAAAATCGGATTCATTTTTACTGACAAATAGCCATATATTTTTCATTGTTAATTATTTTTCCCTGTGTGTCCAGGGTAATAACATCTGTGTCAAGTTTTTAACATATTTTTAATGCATAGTAGCAACATTAACATGATAGAGGTATATCTATCATTGATTTATCTATATATATCATGATACATTAATTTCTGTAAGAAATTAATAAAAACATTTTAATTCCATTAAGACATGTATATGCCATAATTAATAAAATGGAAAATGTTTACCTCCTAAGGCTATGCTCAAGCACTTCTAATTAACCATTTCAAAAGCATTGGCGTGGACGGTCTTGGCTACAAGTACAAAGTTACTACTTCTCATTTGGCTTTTGCTTGGAAATTATTTCCCTAGTATACATAAAACTGAAGAAAAAGACATTCAGTTCTTTTCTAGTGAGTGTTTGGTTATTTACAGAAATTTCGTCACACTGCTGTTCAAACACATCATGATGAGCCTTAATCATGGTTGGTGATTTCTGAACATAGAATATCATGGATAACACATCCACTGAAACATTGCTAGAATGGAAGAATAGAGATTCAAAAGGTTCATCGTATCCAAACCAATTTTAATACTTAATAGAGTATCAGAGAAAGTTAAAGGAAGCCTTATACTATGTCTGTAAGTAATTGATGACCAATGCTGATGGCAGAAAAGAAGACAGTCTTTATTTCTGAAGTAGATTTTTTTCATAGTTACAGTAAAAGGATAATACAGAATATATTGTTTAATGTATACATTTTTATAGTAGAAAGTGGATTCCTTACAAAAGGAGATGTTAGACAACAGATTTTTAAATATATAAGTCAAAAAAAGTTGAAACAGAAGACTTTGTATGATCTAGGTTTCTCAGGCCAAATGACAATTGAAATCTAGAATGAGAGAATCTACAGAGTGTCTTCTAGAAAACCCAGAATTAGCCCCATTCTAAGTATCTGAAATTGGTCAGGCAAAGTAATTCAATCTTGCCCTCCCCTGTTATGCAACTTGCAATTTGATCTAGTTCTAGGAACAGGAGGAAGAATCCAGAAGCATGGGCGTACAGCACAAAAACATAGATGTAGCAAGTAAAGAGTGCAAAAATTAATGTACAGCAAGGGTTAACCTGTGGCAAACAATAAAGCAGAAGATTCAACCGAGATTTACTGTGTGCAATGCCTGTGTGCTAACCCGGTGTTGTTACTTGGGATGTCTCTGCATGACTACCCATGCTATTCAATGCCAAAAGCATTTTGTGTGGTGTAACTACCTTTCTTTCTCAGACATTATGGTGATCATGAACAATTAATATTAGTAGAATTAAAACATGCACAATGATCTTATTAATTGAATTGAATTGAATTGAATATTCAGTGATGTTCAAAAGTGCCTTTGGTATTTACAGTGTTGCTGTGGTTGAATTCATCAGCATCACTAATGCAAAGATGGTAGCTTCTGCCTGTTTTTTCTGACCACTTGAGACAATACAATAGTAATTATATAGATTTATGAAACAGATCTTCCATATAATCTTTTTTTTTTCAGCTGTGGTTGTTTCATTTTATTTTTCTTCAGTCAGTGTAAATTAATCTGTGTAAATTCAATAGTTTAAAAAAAGCCACCCTAATTTAAAGAGGATTCTTCACAGGGAAACATCATTTGCTTCTCACTTTTGGGAAGCACTTTTCCTTCCCCAAATTGGTATTTTTTTGACATATCCAACAAACTGTAATGATTTCCTTATTGTTACTGTTAATCTAGTACTTTTTAAACATTTGCAGCTCCCCTACTATGTTGAGTTTTATTTTTGTTGTATCACAAATTCTTCTCTATCTTTATCTTTTTAACACTTACACCCTAGGAATCAACTTCCTGTTGACCTAGTTTGTTGCCAAAATGTTGCAGAGTTTACTGAGTGTTTTGTTTTTTTTTTCCTCACACAAAAAGTCTTCAAACAGAAAACTGCAACAGACAGCTGAAATCTAGGGTGATGCCTAGAGCTGATTAATTCCTTCAGTGAAGACTGCTGTCTCTGTGGAAACCTGAAATATATACAACAAATTTCTGCAGATTTACTGACTGCTGATGATGCAAATTCATGTTCCATGAGGCAGATGAAAACTCTGGCAATGATTTTGGTGCCAGGTTACTGTTTGTTAAAAAAAAAAAATCAAGTAGTCTTTCCTTGGTAGCGTACTCCTTAGCCCTTACACATCCTTCCTAGCACCCCTTACAATCTGTATGTTAAAGAATAATAGAACTCTGGAAATGTAGCTCTGAATGTTTAGATCCTGGTCTGATTTTTTTCCCCTGGGTTGATAATGAATGGCATATCCTTAGACTGATGTGGTACTACACCTACTGCAGAATGGCAATGCAATTCTCCGGGAATTTTCATCTGCAGAAACATTATTAATAGCAAGCATTTTTCTTCTACCACAACATGAGCAGAAATTGTGTGCACATCTGCAATGTTCATCACCATTTCTTCTTAACACAGAATATTTGTTGTTTTTTTCTTAAATACCTATCATAAATTTTAACTAGTCGATTAAATTTCCTAGGATCTATTTCTTTTTCTGTACTTATCCTTGCACTGTACTATCCTTAACTTTGTGTCCATATAAAGACACAGAAGACAATTTGTGATTTATGTAAGATTTTTTGTGTATGTGTATATACATGCCTATGTACATATACATGCAAATAGAGGCTGTATAGTATCACCAGGCCAATGGCAAAGCACGGAAAAGGGATATATAGGGATATGTACATATTTAGACGTGTGTGCATATAGATATATCTGTGCATACATATTTATGCATACATACAAATATTTTGCATATGCAGAGGAAAGTGGACCTTCCATGACAGAACCTGAAGGAATTGATAAAATGGAGTCCTACTTGTGTTACTGATACGTTCAAAGTTAACAGAAAGATGGAGGCAGCAAACGGACAATACTGTCTGCAATATTCAGACAACAAACACAGCAATTCTGTGACCACAACAGCATGTAACAGTAAATGAAATAAGATAGATGAAATGTGAGTATGAGTGCAGCAGTTCCAATTTTGTTAATTAGTCTGTATTCATGCTTCAGTGATGCTGCAATTATACTACCTCATCCTTGCGTAGGCTTATTGTGCAAATGCTGTCATTATGCTCCTAGTAGCATATAAAACAGTGCATGATATGAGCCACCTACAGAGATATCATTACAATTGTGTCAATTCAACAGTATGCTTCTTAAAATTTATAATTATTTGTCTTCACTGAGAAGCGTTTTGTGAACCTATTACTTGTCTTTTTGATGTTAACTTGGTAATTTCTTTTATGTTATATTAAACACCTGCCACTAAAGCTAAGATAATTGTGTACACCTAATTACAATGTTTTCAAATGACAAAGTCTACACCTACTTTTTAATAATTGTATGGTTGTCAGTACCTTTTTTTTTTCCAATTTCCAATAAATTATACTAGATATTTTAAAATGCTAGAAGAACAAGGAAATATTACTTAATCTATGGCATTATGTACAGCAAGTCTTAAGTGTTTCAGTGGCAAAAGATTGCATCCTAAAATGCTGGGTCAAATAAAACCAAAAGCACTTTTTCCCAAGAAATGTTGTATAGTTAAAGAATGTGTTTCAAATACAGGAGTCCTTAATTCTGAATGAAACATTTGGCTGAGATACTCCCACATTGGGACTGAATCCAGAATCTCTAAATGACAATGAGTTTCTGCAACTTGAGTAGATCTACCAGTTAATAGACAGAGGTAGTTTTAGAAATGCTTTATTCACCTATATGTGCTCTTCTGTTAGCATGTTGTTTCTACAAAATAGAAATGAACAGGTTTATCATTATTGTCACAGTCTACATTTCTCAGTTTATCAAGGAATACTCTGTATTACAAATCCCTTTCCTTCAGCCAAAAAAAGCAATGGACAAAAGAATCAGTTTACAACATAGAGTGTCAGGAACGTGTGGCTGCAAATGTTCACTGTGTAGATTTACATCTCAATCATAAATGAGGTGTAACAAACCCTTTCTTTGATCTTTCCTCTATAAAATGTAGGTAGAATTTCGGGTTTATACCATACTTGCCTAATTTATCAGCTGAGTAAAACAACATTTGAATACTTATTCAGGCATTCAGAAGCATTTAAATGATCTCTGGACACAGCAATTTTGGTCTACTTGTATCTAATCTAAGTCCAGTTAGTTTGAAAAGCAATCAGTTTGAAAAGCTTTCGTATTATTCCATTCAAAACATGTTTAGATCATTTGTTCTCTTTGAATCAGTTACATAACTGCACATAGGTGGTTTTTCTTAACAATTTTAATCTAGTAAATTAAAAAAACCCAGAGATTATCCATTAAATCCTCAGAGAGTTGAGTACCCACTGCAAGAGTATTGAATCATAATTAGTACTTTCCAAATTGTAATCTGTAAACCAGCTGTACAACCTCTCATCATCAACTAAATTCAATATTTTATATACATTATTACAACAGTACTTGTATTAAACAGGGTTTTTTCTGCTTCTGGAGTTCAAGATGCACTTAAAACAAATGCCAAAATTTGTGTAAACACATACAGGCACAGATATATATACTATTTTTTTTTTTTTCTGAAAAAGCTACAGTAAATAGTTTAGCATATACTGATACGTAAATCTATGTTTTGTTTTATTAATTTCTGTAATTATTGATTATTTATCAAAATATCAAGAATATTAGTATTAAAAGAAAAGGAAGTTGCCTTGCAAGTTTCCAGAATGTGTCAACCCTAATCCAACTCAAAATATTGATGAATCATATTACAAGAAAATCCTCTAATTTGTGCAGTACTATATACTAGTAACACAAAGCTAAGATATGATGATGAATAAAATCTATGATTAGGAGGGTTCATTAATAAATCAACATAGAAGAAAAATGGGGAAATCTAAGGTGATAGTTTCCATTGAAATTTTTTCTTTTCAGTGGAATTTTAAAAGTGTGTCCTGAAGCTCATAGAGAATTGCAGCTCAGCAGAAAATTGTTCCTTTGGTGTACCATCACCTGGGGGTTTTTGTCTTGGCATTTTTTGTAATGGTTGGGAAAAGACAAACATCTTTATTTTAAGAAGAAAGAATGTAAAGACTCACTCGGGGGGAAATATCTAGAGATGCAGTGTTCCAGAAGATGTCTTTAAATCAATTGTAAATGTCTTTCTAAAGAAGGCAATCTAACACGTCCAGATATGTGTGCTTGATACGGAAATTATTTGATCAAAATGTTTCTTATAAATTAAAAGTCTACTAAGTTTTACAGATACAGGTATACACTTCTACAGAGCCATACCATTATATATTGCTCAGAATTTCAGATGTAAAAATCAAAAACTAATAATGAAAATACTATTACAAAGAGACATCTATTGTAATTTTAGTGCTATCATAATAAGTATCCACTAAAAACTTCAGTGCTGGTTACAAGCAAAAAGAGATAATAGATCAAACCTGATTCTACAATGACTAGAAAAACTTGCATTATTACAACTGGCAACTGGTGACAAGTGGTGTTTCTTAGGGGTCAGTACTGGGACCAGTACTATTTAACATCTTTGTTGGAGACACGGACAGTGGGATACAATGTACCCTCAGCAAGTTTACTGATGACACCAACCTTGGTGGCACGGTCGACAAGCTGGAGGGAAAGGATGCCATCCGGAGGGACCTGGACAGGCTTGAAAGGTGGGCCAATGCAAATCACATGAAGTTCAACCAAGCCAAGTGCAGGGTCCTGCACCTAGGACATGGTTATCCCAGGCACAAATACAGGTTGGGCAGAGAATGGCTGGAGAGCAGACCTGAGGGGAATGATTTGGGAGCTCTCATGGATGAGAAGCTCAACATGAGCCAGCAGCAAGCACTGGCAGCCCAGAAAGCTAGTTGTATTGGTCATGGGATCTGATTCTCGCCCTCTACTCTGTGCTCGTAAGACTGCACCTGGAGTCCTGTGTTCAACTCTGGAGTCCTCAACATACAAAGAACAGGTCCAGAATAGGGCCACGAAAATGATCAGAGGGCTGGAGGACTTCTCATATAAAGACAGGCTGAGAGAGCTGAGGCTGTTCAGCCTGGAGAAGAGAAGGCTCCAAAAAGACCTGATAGCAGTCTTCCAGTAACTGAAGGGAGCCTACAGGAGAGCTGGAGAGGCACACTTTGTCAGGAAGTGTAGTGACAGGACAAGGGGTAACGGATTTAAATAGGAAGAGGGGAGTTTCAGATTGGATACTAGGAATAAATTCTTTGCTGTGAGGGTGGTGAGGCACTGGAACAGGTTGCCCAGTGTAGTTGTGGATGCCCCATCCCTGGAAGTGCTTAAGGCCAGGCTGGATGGGGCTTTGAGCAACCTGCTCTAGTGGAAGGTGTCCCTGCCCACCGCAGGGGGGTTGGAACTCCATGATCTTTAAGGTGCCTTCCATCTCTAACCATTCTAATGATTCTATGATATTGCCTAGTCAAAATTGGGTTTAGCTGGTACACTAACATTAGTCAAAGTGCTTCTGCTACTGTGTACTCTTAGAGTGGAAAGAAAGTACAGGGCACATACATTCCCAAATAGGTTTTAGCCAAGACAGTCAGAAATAAATAAGGAAAAATCCAGTTTCTTCAAAGATTGATAAATTCATTTTCAGTGCTGCTCAATACGTTATGGATCGATATTGGCCTACATTTAAGTTCTCAGCTCCATCTCAGTGTGCAGCAATAGTTTCTTCTGACTTTGCCAGTATGAGTATAAATGTCTCTACCACTAACTGAACATTCCTTGCTACAGCATGAAACACTGACTCTTTGCTTTTCAGCCTGTTAGCTACACTACACGGTCATCACCACCAGCAGAAATCTATCCAGGGGTGGACTGGTCTTCCTCATTCTAACCATAAGAAAAGTATCCAGTCAGAATACAGCAGTGAGGACGTGTATGAAGAGGTGAGCAGTTCCTCAGGTAGACATGGGTGGAGTCACAATTTATGAAGATGAGGCATCAGGCCCTAACATTGGAGGTCTTTGCAGGAAATCAATGCAGCTGGGGCAAAGGAGGAGCTACGATGGGGACCTTCATCTGCAAGATAATCACGAGGCTGGTGGTGGAGGAGCTGAGGTATGCCTTTTCACGAGCATCTGTGTTCTCTGGCACATCTAGGACTGCAGTCATGCTAATACTCTTGTTACTACCAGTAACTGAGCCCACTCATTGAGTTCAAGGGCAGTTCCAAAGGCAAAAATGTACAATGGATGTGAAGGAATTAGTCCATGAACAGAAAGCAATTTCAAATCAATTCTCTTTCTTGAAAGTGAAGATAATAGAAATATCTGTCAAGATATTTTAATGATATTGTCAAATAACAAGAACTTTTTTTAATTGCAAAACACAAGATATTTTTTATCCTATTAAGGAATTCTCCAGACAAAAACCTGACAATCACCATTAATTATTAAATAGTCCAGTATATTCAAGAATGAAAATGACATTTCTAATAAAATAAGCGATAGGCAGTTGAAGGTGATCGAAGCATTGATTGCTTGGTAAAAGTTGTTTCATTAATGTTAATGTTAACCAAACAGTTGTGCAAAGCCCTAGAAAGACAGACTAAATGGCAATCAATATTGATTACACCAAAAAAAAACCTACCACCAGAAACTAAATCAGTTTCTGCTATTACAGATTTTCCACCTTGAAACACCCTTGAATAAAGGGATACAAAAAATGTAGCTATTTGATTGAAAATAGATTGTGAACAAGAAAAAAAAAATTTATAGTCTAAGTGCCTTTGACATAAAAAGAAACTGTTTGAGATATTCAGCTTAAGTGTGGTAGTTATATGCAAGCCATCCTCTCTTCAACAAAACATCTTCTTAAAATGTGTCTTTACTATATGACAGCTATGAAAAAATAATGCTTTATTGTGTTGGGTAAGGAAAAATGACCTCAACATTTGAAGCTGTGTTTTAGAAAGACCTGATAAAGCTGTTTTTACAATATTTTTGAATAAAATTCTTAGTGAAACACATATGAGAGACATCAATTCTTGAGATGGTTTCTAGAGTACATCTTTATGTACAGCAGTCTGTACACAATTTGGTTTTGAGGTAACCAAGGATGTGATTATGTTGCAATGGAACTTATCTAAAGAAAGCTGATAGCGTTGAGTTATCTCACTATATATTATATTGCATGTTATTACCATGCATTATATTGTATAGTTTACATTATATTGTATATACTATATGTTTTTATTATATATTTGAAACCCGCTCTTCAATTAATTCAATCAAAGTTGGAAACTTTCTTTAGTGTTTTATTACTCTAACTTCATCTAGAAAAAGGGAATCTTGGTTTTGAAATAGTTTAACAGATATTTGCTACCTTCTTCTAGTTTGTCCCTCATATATTATTTCTATGCATCTGATAAAGCTCCAGATTTATCTTATTAAAAAAAAAAAAAAAAAAA